>JASCZW010005457.1:0-191554 GCA_034211315.2 Aedes japonicus | reverse complement strand
CACTTAAAGCCACACTGGGATTCACTGGAATTCCGACTGGGATTCACTTGAATCTCGACTGGGATTCACTTGAATCCCGACTGGAATTCACTTGAATCTTGACTGGGATTTACTTGAATCACGACTGAAATTCACTTGAAGCCAGACTGGGATTCACTTGAATTCCGACTGGGATTCACTTAAATCGCGACTGGGATTCACTTAAATACAAACTGGGATTCACTTAAATACCGACTGGGATTCACTTGAATCCCGACAGGGATTCACTTTAATACCGACTGAGATTCACTTGAATCCCGACTGAGATTCTTTTGAATCCCAACTGGGATTCACTTGAATCCAAACTATGATAAACTTGAATCTCGACTGAGATTCACTTGAATCCCGACTGGGATTTTTATGAATCCCGACTGTGATTCTTCTGTATCCTGTCTGGGACTCACTTGAATTGGAAAATGGAATACAATTGAATCCCGACTGGAATTCACTTGAATCCCGACTGGAATTCACTAGAATCCCGACTGGAATTCACTTGAGTCCCGGCTGGGATTCACTTGAATCCCGACTGGATTTCACTTGAATCACGACTTGGACTCACTTGAATCCCGACTGAGATTCTTTTGAATCCCGACTGGGATTCACTTGAATCCAAACTAGGATAAACTTGAATCTTGACTGAGATTCACTTGAATCCCGACAGGGATTTTTTTTGAATCCCGACTGTAATTCTTCTGTATCCTGACTAGGACTCACTTGAATTTCGACTAAGGTTTACTTAAATACGGACTGGGTTTTTCTTGAATTCCGACAGTGATTCACTTCAAGCTCGACTGGGATTCACTTGAATCTCGACTGGGATTCACTTGAATCTCATCTGACATTCACTTGAATCTCCACTGTGATTCACTGAAATACTGTATTTTAGTTGAAATCCGACAGCGATTCACTTCAATCCCTGACTGGGACTTACTTCACCTGACTGGGATTCATCTGATTACATCTGAGATTCACTTAAGTCTCAACTGGGATTCACTTTAATCCCTACTGTAATTCACTTGAATCCCGACTGAGATTCTTTGCAAATCCTGACTGAGATTCACTTGAATCTCTACTGGGATTCTCTGGTAGCCGAGTGGGATTTACTTGAAACTCGACTAGGATGTTTTTAAATCCCGACTGGGATTCTCACTCGAATCCCAACTTGATTCGCTTCAATCCCGACTGGGATTTAATTGAATCTCGACTGAAATTTCCTTAAATCCCGACTGGCATGTTTTTGAATCCCGACTCGGATACTTTTGAACCCCGACTGTGGTTCACTTAAATACCGACTGGATTTTACTTGAATTTCTACAGTGATTCACTTCAATCCCGACTGGGACTTACTTTAATCAAGACAGAGATTCATCTCAATACCATCAGAGATTCACTTGAACCTCGACTGGGATTTACTTTAATCTCGACTAGAATTCACTTGAATGCCGACTGGGGTTCACTTGAATACCAACTGGAATTCACTTGAATCCCGGCTGAGATTCTTTTAAAATCTCGACTGGGATTCCCTTGAACCCCGACTGGGATTCACTTGAATTCTGACAGCGATTCACTTAACATCCGGGCGGGGATTTTTTTGATTCCCGACCTGGATTCACTTAAATACTGATTAGGTTTTACTTGAATTCCGACAGCGATTCATTTGAATCTAGACTGGGTTTCACTTCATTTCCGACTGGGATTCATTTGATTCCCATCTGCGATTCACTTGAATCCCATCTGAGATTTACTTGAATCTCGACTTGGATTCGCTTGAATCCCGCCTGAATCCAGACTTGTTTCAACTTGAATTCCAACAGCGATTCACATAAATCTCGACTGAGATTTTTTTTGTATCTCGACTTGGATTCACTTGAATCCCGCCTGAAACCAGACTTGTTTTCACTTGAATTCCGACAGCGATTTACATCAATCCCGACTGGGATTTTTTTGTATCTCGACTTGGATTCACTAGAATTCCGACTGGGATTCTTTTGAATTCCGACTGAGATTAACTTGAATCCTGCATGGGATTTTTTTTTAAATCCCGACTTGGATTCACTTGAATCCCGACTGGGATATTTTATTAATTCCGGCTTGGATTCACTTGAATGCCGACTGAGATTCACTGAAACACCAAGTGGTTTATACTTGAATTCCGACGGCGATTCACTTGTATCCCGACTGGGATTCACTTCAATTCCGACAGGGGATCATTTGAATCCCATCTGGGATTCGCTTGAGTCACGACTGCGATTCTTTTGAACTGCGATTCACTTGAGAAAAATTCACTTTAATTTTGACTGGGAGTCACTTGAATTACGACTGGTATTCAATTGAATACGACCGGAATCACTTAAAACCCGAATGGGTTTCATTTAAATTCCAACAGGGATTCTTTCGAACTGCGATTCACATTAAAAAAGTTCACTTAAATCTCGACTGGGATTTTTTTAAATCCCGACTTTTATTCACTTGAATCTCGACTGGGATTCTCTTGAATCCCTACTTGGATTCTTTTGAATCCCTACTGGGACTCTCTTAAATCCAGACTGAAATTCGCTTGAATGCCGCCTGAGATTATCTAAATACCGACTGGGTTCTACTTGAATTTCGACGGCGATTCATTTCAACTCCTACTGCGATTCACTTCAATCCCGACTGAGAATCATTTGAATCCCATCTGGGATTTACTTGAATCTTTACTGAAATTCACTTGAATCTCGACTGAGATTCACTTGAATCTCGACTGAGATTCACTTGAACCCCGACTGGGATTCACTTGAATCCCGACTGGGATTCACTTGAATCCCGACTGGGATTCACTTGAATCCCGACTGGGATCAATATTTCAATCCCGACTGGGATTCATCTTAATTACATCTGAGATTCCCTTGAATCTTATCTGAGTCTAGACTGGGATTTACTTGAATCACGACTAGGATTCACTTGAATCTCGGCTGGGATTCTCTGGAAGCCAGAGTGGGATTTGCTTGAATCTCGATTAGGATGTTTTTGAATCCCACCTGGGATTTTTTTTAATCCCGCCGGGGATTCATTTGAATCTCATCTGAGATTCACTTGAATCTCAACTGAGATTCGACTGGATTCAATTGAATCTCGATTGGAATTCCCTTAAATCCCGACTGGGATGTTTTTTGATCCTGACTCGGATTCTTTTGAACCCCGACTAAGATTCACTTAAATACCGACTGGAATTCACTTGAATCCCAAATTAGATTCTTTTAAAATCTCGACTGTGATTCACTTGAATCTGACTGGGATTCACTTGAGTCCGACTGGAATTCACATGTAAGCTGACTGAGAGTCACTTAAATACCGAACGGGTTTCATTTGAATTCCAATAGGGATTCACTTCAATCCCGACTGCGGGGCTTTTGAACTGCGATTCACTTGAAAAAACTTCACTAGAATCCCGACTGGGAATAACTAGAGTTCAATTGAATACCCACTGGGATTCACTCGAATCCCGACTGGGATTCACTAGAATCCCGACTGGGGTTCATTTGAATCACGTCTGAAATTCACTTGAACCCCGACTAGGGTTCACTCGAATCCCGACTAGGATTCACTCGAATCCCGCCAGCAATTCATGAATACTTTGCTACTCAAAATTTCAAGCAACATTTAACCCCCAAAATTCGGTGGCCAGCAACGTTCAATGATCACACTCGCAAATCCCTAGGCACGAATTCATGAATTCTTCACACCCCGCCCAAAAGCCCTATATCTCCTGCATTCGAGCGAGACAGAGTGCAAGAAGAAGAATAAGAAAAACAATCGTATTGATTGCTTCACGGCTTTCTGAAACCGGCAAATACATGTACCATTGTCCATTTGCTTCGCCACGTAAGCCTTGTACCTACCGGAAAAACAACAACAACAACAACAACAACACCACTGGCAGGATGTAACAGACCGAGAGATATCTTTTTTTTTTCCAAATTTCTCCTCCCAAGCGCCAATCGAACGCAATCCAATCCGTGAGCAGGCTCGATGTAGCAGGGTGGGGAGGGGGGACGGGGGGCTGGATATCTTGCCATAAATCGCTATATTGGCGCTATCGTATTGTTTCTTGGCACCTCCTCGGTCGGTCGCCCCACTCGCAGCACCAAAGGGCAACATCAAAGACAATCTTCCCCGCCCCCGGTGTTCATGCCCATGTCGAGCGAGGGTGGGAAATGATAATATTTTTCTTTCGATTTTCCCTCGGACCGTGTCTTATCCGAGCCATGGTCCGGTGAGAGGGGTGGGGGGGGAGGTCGAATCTGTTATGAGACTTATTTTCCAATGTGTGCCCCGCCAACCCCTCCCGCGCCGGTCGATGTTACGCAACGCCGTTCTCTCGGTGTGTTACATAAAAATATTGGAAAGACGACATTACCGCCCCCCTCCCCTCTCAAATCAGATGGACACAAGGACGGTTTTTATTTTATTTTTTTTCGTTTTTTAAGCAACCACCGGGAAATGGAAGAAATTGAAAATCCTCGCATGGTGCTCTGGCGACTCAAGTCTAATGTGTTTTCGTCCGGTGAAAAATCGAAAATTTCGTCCTCGCATATACATTTGCTCTCGGTCGGTCGGTACACACATACGTTCGAAAGTACTTTCGGTGGTGGGTGGAAGACTCAACCCCTCGACCGACAGCGGCACGGCACAACAGCCATTCGTCCGAAAAAAGGACGCGCAAGTGTAAGGATAATGGCAAGAAACGACAGAGAGTAATTGTGTTCATGTCCGATTATAAGAAAAGCGTACAGAAGGATGATATATACGAGTTCGTCCGCCGTCGACCTCCCCGTTTTTCCGACGCGAGGCGGGGGTGGTGGGCGGTTTGTATGTGTGTGAAACTTCTTACCTACTCGTGTGTTGTGCACCACTAGCAGCAGCAGCAGTGGCATCAACGCCGGCGAGGGAAGGAAAGGTCTTTGCAAACACGGACACGCATCCTTTTCGTTTTCTTTTTTTCTTTCTTTTCGTTTTTGTGTGCCTTCCCCGGATGGTGCCACCGTTGTTATTGCTATACTTTCCTATTTTTGCGGATAGTCGTCCTTCCAAAAGAGCTGCTAGCTTGATTCGACGAGCGGGTCGAAACCGAGACTGATCCACCTAAATTCGAGCGATGACGGGAGGATTTGTTTTGCTGGAAACGGGCAGATCAGACGTTTTTAAATGGTTGGCTAGAGTTGATTTGTCGATTTTTGATAGAATCTCTAATAGCTGTTTAAGTTGATTCAAATGACGGATTAACTAGCTTTCGTAATCTTCTGATGTGCTGTGGGTGGTTAACTGAACAGTGAAGAAGGTATGAAACAGCTGGAAGTATCGTGTAGCATTGTGCACGGTCAGAGAATCTCACCCTTATTCGAGTTTCTCAAAACACACTACCCTAGAGTCCACTTGGGGCAAATCGAATGAAATAACATTAGGACTCGACGAGCCCTCACGAAGTTTCGAACATCATCAATCAAGGACTCGTGTGCAATTTAATCTGATGCACCATGGCTTTAGCTATTTGCTTGTGGATTCATCATCGTGATTGAAATTGCCTGATCGTATCTAGGAGACTTCCACCGCCAGGTCAAATATGGCGCTCGCACTGATTCAAACTCTTTTAATGGGTCGCCGAAAACCGATGAAAAGGTCCATTTTGTACCATTTCTCTGTTCTTTTAGTTTCCCCGATGTCTGCTAGCAGTAATAAATGTATCACATTCATGGCAGGCCAAAATTCTGATGCACATCCGCGTAGTCGTAACTACCCTGGACTTACCATTTGTCCCGATATTGGTGAAAATCAGGATATTTTACATGATCTCATCTCACCAACGTTAACTACATTAGCTGCCTTCAAGCCAATTGAATTAATTTAACAATTCAGTCAATTTAATTCTCTGTAGGTAACTGGTAACACACACAAAAAATAACTCAATTGGATGCAACTAATCAACCCTAAATCTGCCTTTCAGATGATACAAGCATTATATTAGCATTATATCTAGTGTAAAGTTGGATTTTAAATGCTACTTAAATGCTAAATAGCTTGTAATAAGCATTTCGAATACACAATAGCATTGCAGTAAGGCAGCCGTATATTGGGCCAAAAGCTGCATTTATGTATCATTTAAGGTGAGTTAATTGTTTGATAGGCTACCGTAAAGACGCTTTGAAACTGCTTATTGCTTACCTGGGTCTGATTGATGACGTGACACTGTTTGAAACCATGCCTCTATTTTGTTCAGTAGCTCCACACAGAACGCTCTACCACAGCTGCTGGAGTTCAGACTGTGCAGCTCGAAAAAGTACACAGATAAAAATAAACATTGATTTGGCAGAAAATAATGCCAAATAATGCCTGAACCTAGCCTGTTGTTTGAAAGATTGCCAACATTGTTGTATAGCGCAGGAAAGTTTGCAAACAATTTTGTTGTTTACGCCTCGTTTGGCTTGGAATTGGAATTACAATGACATTACATGGAATTACATGGAATTGGAAACGAGGGGAAATTTCACGCGCTTGTTAAAGTTAAATATTTTTTTCTGTGTAGTGTGAATTTCTTTTCAAATTCATGCACATAAATGGAGCGTCACAAAACATAAAAAATGGTATGCAACATCATGTAATGTTGTGAGACATTGCATACATTGTCGATAATGTTGTATACAAAATATCATCTTGGAAAGAACTGTTTCATGCAAGTTGCTGCTTCCTGTGAAATGAAATAAAATTTTACATGCTCTAATATTTACATCACAATGAAAATTCTGATTTTTTCTCATCATAGATAAAGATAAAGATAAAGTGCTTACGTTAGTCCAAATTCGTATACAATATTCTGGTAAGTTTTTCCAATCGAATGGGGCATGAATGAAGTCATTTTGTGCAGTAACAGAACAGTATTTATTTGCGTTCAAAAATCTCTCACCTTGATTTGATGTCGATGTTGACCCAATGTTGACTGAACTTCGGATTGGTGTTTGGCAAGAGTAAGTTTGAAGTCCAAACTTCTATTTGTATGGCGATCTGAGCTAGATGAATCACAGCATACACAGTTTGAAAAAAACATGGCAAAAATTTATGGGATATTTCATGTGAAGCTAATCCAAATAATGCCTGATTTTAGTCTGTTGAATGGAAGATTTCAAACATTGTTGAATATCGCATGAAAGATTCAAAACAATTTCGCTGTTTACGCTTCCTTTGGCTTGGAATTAGACGAGAGAAAATTTTGCACACCTGTTAAAATTCATTTCTTTTTTCTGTGTACGTTCCTAAAATAAAAGTGGTATGAAAGATTGCAAACAATTTCGTTGTTTACGCTTGCTTTAGCTAACTATTGAATACAATTTTTATTCTGTGCACGGTGTTTGAATGTGTCCAGACTATCGCGGATACAAACCGGATAAATACCAGTCAATTTGAAACCACCCGTGACGTAGATTGAAGTGAATATCTTCGAAAATGCTTGGCCCAAGCACTAGGATATCTCGTAACTAGTTTCTTCAATACTTCAAAATTAGTTGTTCCAAAAGAATGCAGGTTCTGATTACAAATTCAAATGCGGTAATGCTTTCACTACACTCGAGAAATTATCCGTACGATTTTCATACGATCGGAACTATGAACCACAAAGCAAAGGGTCCAAGACTCATTCCATACGAAATCGTACGAAATGATTACTGTTGCATTAGTCGAGAAAAACATGCCTCATATACACTTTTAATCGACCTCACTTAACAAGCGTGTAAAGTCTCGTGTGGTTGTGGCTTGTCGCTGGATCCCAAGGTTCATGGTTCGAATCCCGATTGTAACTTTTTTTCTGTGAGTAAAATTTTCATACGATCGTCCTATGAACTTCTTTCCATTAGAGATCAGATGAAATTTGCAATAATATCTTTTGGTAAATTTCCATACGATATTCCTATGAATTCCTCTCGATTTGTTCGCTCTGTTTAGGTTTGTTAATTGGCCACGTTTACGGATGTTCTGAACATCAGGGAGGCCCCGAGGTGATGCGAAGGGCTAGTTTTTACACAGTTTGAATGCACATTTATGGAATGCTAAATTTGGTATTATTGCATGGGATCTTTCATGTAAATTTTAGTCAGATACCATTTAAATAAGGTTGTATGAAAGATTGCAAACAACTTAGTCGTTTAAACTTGCTTTGGCTTGCAATTAACCGGTGGCAAATTTTAAAGCGTCTGTTTAAACTCTTCATTTTTTCCTGTGCATGTCACAAGGGAAAATGTATGCAAATGATACTCTTATTAGTACCTAAGAGTTTTAAGACTTGACCACTTTTCAGGAATTGACAACTTTCACGGTTTTTACAGCTCTCCCGAAGTTATAGCTGGTGCACTTCTGAAATTCTGATTGGACCAGAAGATGGTCAACTATTTATTTTCCGCCAAGTCACCAGGATGCAATCGCTTCAAATAACCCCAAAAATTTTACCCCAATCAGCTGACATAACATATGCAACGTGAATTTATTGATGCCGATTACTATAGTGCATTCTTAATATAGCTATAGGAACTAAAGGAATCTCAACTTTTTTTTTAATGCGAAAAACCGTTAAGAGAACAACTAGAAGAGATGTCACTAGAAAACAACTAAAGGAGAACTCACATGGTACGAATCGCATTGATTGCTTCGCTTCGAAATCACATCGTTTTGCATCATTCGTTTGCTTCGTTGCCGATGTGAACCATTTGTGAATCGATGTAAGGTCGAATACATTGGAACCACATTCACGCGAGTGAGGCATCGCAGAAGAGAAAGGGAAACCAAAAATAGAGCAAGGTCATTCTCTAAGTACCAATACTCAGACATTCCAAAAGGAGAGCCTACTACGGTCGCGTTGAATCATAGGAGAGCAGCTCGGCAGGGCCACGGCCACAAATTGAACTCAATGTGAGAGTCCACTTCACTCAGTCGCATAGAAAATA
This sequence comes from Aedes japonicus, assembly GCA_034211315.2. Taxonomy (NCBI): domain Eukaryota; kingdom Metazoa; phylum Arthropoda; class Insecta; order Diptera; family Culicidae; genus Aedes; species Aedes japonicus. The sequence continues at coordinate 182,549 of JASCZW010005457.1, read as the reverse complement.
CGACTTAGCTTCGTAAAAACTGTAGTCACTCATAGATTGAGTGAATCCATTTTTTCGCGAAACTGAGTCCCCGTGAGAATGAGTAAAGTGAACTTTCACATTGAATTCAATTTTTGGCCGTTCGATAACAATCAAATTGAGGGAACCAGCAATCTTGGCTGAAACCAAGTAAAATCCATCCTAAAAGGCCATTTTATCATATGAGTCTCCTAATGGATAGTTCAGTTTGAAAGTATTGTATCTGCAAATTAATGCAATATTTGCATTGTGTATGTTTTGTTACATACGCGTTGATCGAGAAGCAAAGAACAGTGTTGCCATTTTTCATGAAACAAATCGAAATACATAGAGAACAGAAAGAAAAAACTAGCATTAGTGCTTGGAGACTTAATCTGTCCAAAATCGTGTGGAAAAAGTTCATCCAACATGGGGTTTCAACTTGTATTTCAAAATATTGAAAGGAGTAACATCAATTCGATAACTTCTGCTAACTTCTGCTGACTTTTTCTACTCATTCTGTAAATTTGTAAATTGAACTTTTTTGGACTGTTCAGTGAAAGGTTGTTTTCACTTAAACATTTTCGCAAATTGGTGCAGCATTATTATTTTTACCTGAATAGTAAAAAAATCTACATCCCGTGTAACATTTTTAATGGCAATTTAAGATTCTGTACATGCTCGAATATTGCATCATTGAAAACACTCGACAAAACATGAAATGCTACTAACGGCTGGTCCCCAATAGGCACCATTTTGCTTTTTCATCCACACTCTCTCTCTCTCTCTCTCTCTCTCTCACACACACACACACACACACACACATGTTTTTTTTAGCAAATACAAGAGAAAATAAGCATTTACAATGAAATTGTTTGCAATATTTTATGCAACTGACCTGATTTAGCCAGTTCCTCTCTTGAATTAACATGAAAAATCATGTGAACTTAAGCCAAATCTAGCGTTCCAGACATGTGCATTCAATATCGCAGAGAATGCCATGTTTTTTTTCAAACTGTTCAGTTGGAAAGAAACGTACAGCCAGGGTTGCCAAATTATTTTTCGTTCGTGTCAATCTACACAGATAAAATGAAACATTGAATTTTCTGTGTTATGTCATGCACAATGCACACAAAGGAAATGCTGGATTTGGCAGAACACGATGACGACGACAACAACAACGAATCAATGGGATGTTTCATGTAAATTAAGGCCAGATAACGCCTGAATTCAGCCTGCTGTATGAAAGATTGCAAACATTGTTGTACGTCGCATGAAAGATTGCAAACAATTTCGTTGTTTACGCCTTCTTCAACTTGGAATTAAACAAGGGGAAATTGTGTGTTCATGTGGCAGGGTGTTGAGTTTCGTAGTTCAAATATTTTAAAGGGGTGATAGACTATCATATTCGAAAAAAAAAACTACAAAGTACAGCTCCATTGCGTTGTTCGAAATGATGACGTAAGACTACGCTACTAAATGTAAGCCGTTTTGGATTGTACAGTGCAATATTCTTTGAATTTTTATGCTTTTTAAGATAACGCTTCGTTGTTTGTGTCTCTTTTGGCTTGGAATTAAACGAAGGAAAATTTGACGCGCTTGTTAAAATTAATTATTTTTTTCTGTGCGGATATTAATACATATTGATCGTCGAAACACCTTCAAAATCCGATTCTCCAACTCTAGTACCCAGTCAATCTGAGCAGCGATTCTGATGACTCACATTCTGATTCCGCAAGTGATTTCACAACCTTTCCTACTAGGAAATGAAAAACTTACCAAGTGAACCCCCGGAGTATGGGGTAGGTATAAAGCTTTTCCTCGAAGGATTCGTCTAAGACAACCAACGGAGCAACTAAGACGACGACGACGACGACGACGACAACAACAACGGCGAAACAATAAAAGTAAAAGCCGGACGACTACGATCGTTACCCACAGTTGGCAAGAACACGAGGAAGTACGAAGGCGGGAAAAAAAAGTTTACATTATCCATCTTGCATGTCCGTTTCGAGGAATAGGAAACTAGGAAAGCCGAATAGGAGCGCACACATTTTCCTGTCAACGGAGGGAGTGGGTTAGAGTTCGTACCTACTTTTCAACTGTAAAGCAGTTTACTCTGCAGCTAAAGTTAAAGGACCAGGCAACTGCAATTGAGTTGATTTTCCAAATTAAATCAATACATGTAGAGCCGATTAGGAATTTAAAATTCACCTCCACATCAATCATTCTTATGCAACGTAAAACCATTCAAGATGAATGTTGTTCGAAAGTGAGAATCGTGCCATAAATTTTTCACTCGAAAACATCTCCGCTCGAATTGAATAAATTTTCGCACGGAATAAATTCCACCGTCCTCATTGCTATCTTCCGACACCAAAGAGGTCGATCCTGCAGCACACACCGGCATCGTCCATTTCCCAAAAAAAAATCACATGTGAACAGTGGAATGTACTTAGGTCTTCTCTTCCTCCCCATCCCCATCCAACCAATGGAAAAGTGAGAGATAGCCCCAGCAGAAAACCATAAATCAATATGCGGATGTGTGCTGGAGTGGGCGAATTTGGCGCGCCTGGCGACGCTTATGTGCTTATTATTCGGTACCATTTACCATTATTTTTCTCGTTTGCTGCCAAAAGCTGCCAAGAGTTTTCTTCGTCCCTTGTGAGCCTCTCTGAGGGTTGAGACGGGGGGGGGGTCATCCACCCACTCAACCCCGAGCGCCAAGTGCGCGCGATGGTTAAAATGGTAAATAGTCTCTTTCCACCTCGCACGCGGACACAGGAAAGACACCTTTTTTTTTCCTCCTCCTTTCTGCAAGAAGCCCAAGACGAACTGACTCGGGTTTGGTTGTTTACTTGAACCCACACGCGGACCTTGGTCTGTACCGCACACAAAGGCACACCGAAGAGATCTATTGGACAGATATATCTTTCTTTTCAGTTTTACTTTATTTTTTAACAAACAACCCCTATTTCCTGACCCGGACCCGGACCCGTCTTATCGGACCCTCCGCTCCTTCAAATCCCGTGAATCTTCTCCTTTTATCTCCTCCTCTCCGAGGCGCACAAACGACCGATACACTAAACATCACACACATGTGCTACTGACTCGGACTGAGGATGGATGGTAGGTACTCACACCCGTCCCCCCCAATTGAACCCGACGAACTGAAAAGAAAAATAAATGCTAAGAATCGAGAAAACACCACGTGAAAGTTCGATTCTTATGTAAACCGCCTGTCTCCTGCTATTGCTCTTGCTCTCCAAGCTCGCTTACGAGGTACTTCCGAAGAAAAAGAAAACGAAAAACCTCACTCACATTCTTCATGCACTCGCACTCGCCGGGAAAACGTGGTCAAGTCGAAAACATGTACCACCCACCCACCACCCAAGCGCTCGGATTGACCATCTCAGTACAGTAGACACACAGATAAAGCATTATTTTGGGGGGCCATTCTCACACACACACGCTTTCTCTTTCTGTCCAATTTCGGTATCTCTCAACTGAGCACGGCGTACGTGTTTCCATCAGTTGGTGGGCAGTTGGTACTTTCATTCGAAGAATGTTCCTCTATTTTCCTGGCCTACTACGAATGTCCGTTTTCCACCCACGTGTTGGTGGTGGTGGGGGACAACAGAAGGGGGTAAATACATACAATCCTTCTTCTTCAGTTTGGGGGATTTTTTTTTCTTTCTTCGGAGGTTGGAAATACGTGTTTTATGTGCGTTCTAATGTGGAAGAAGATGGGGGTTTATCGTTTGGCAACTTTTCCTTTGTGCTGTCTGGGAAGACATTTGGTAAGGAGTGTATGAAAATAATAGAAGTAACTAGTCTTAACAGTTGCGATGCCAGGAATGCGATGGTTGGATGGATGGATAGGCGGTTGGCAGGTTGGAGGCGGCAGAAATGGACTTTCGGCAGGATATTTGTCGTTTTCTTTTTTTTTCTTGGTGAGCTGGGCTAGTTGGGAAGAGAGTAATACAGTGAAGCAGTGGAAAAAAGTGGAAGGAGCAGATAGTTATTCGACAAAGTTTTCAAATGTTGAGCTAGGAATATCCATTTGAATACCTTTTGTTTTGTTTTGCAACCTCCAGAATGAGACGTAGAAAATGACTGGTATGGTTATTGACATTAAATTCAGTTGAATACAGTGATACTTTTTTTTCGAAATCTTATATCACTACACATGTTTATTTTCCATGTATTTATACACAGATAATAATGAATTTTAACAGGCCCGTAAAATTTACCCACGTTTAATTTCAAGCTAAAGGAGGCGTAAATAACGAAATTGCTTGGAATCTTGCATGCGTCATACCACATTGTTTGCAATCTCTTATACAACAAGCTACACTGAAAATTGATTTTCGTTTACATTACGAAATCGAAGGTAGGACTAACATATCTATTCGTTATTTTCTGAAACGAAACTGATTTGTACTTTTTAAGAAGCTACTTTCGTATTTAATGCCTCACGGGCAACCGTCACAAGCATTAAGCATTTGTTGACAAAGAAAGTACATTCGTTCATTCTACGAAAACAATGCAAAGAGCTACGAGTAATTTGTTAAACGTCTCTCTGGTGGATAAATTAATGCTTCTCATCATCCCAGCAGGAACACAAACATTTATGAGTACTTCATAATTCATTTTGTGTATTGTACAAAGAAGGTGTAATGATAGCATTTTGTTAGATGACAAGCAATATGAATGTTTCATACAATTTACGAGACATTGGTTCTATGTACAAAATCCATGTTTACGAAACGAGTGAAAGCTAATTTGCGAAAATAAATTTTCAGTGTATGTATTTAAGAGAGAGAGAAAAAACGCAGCAGAAAAAATCAACACGTCAGATTTTCAGAGCGGCTTCCTTCGATCGGAAGGTTTCGAATATGATGGTCCATTCAAGGATTGAATACTTAGTGTGGGAGCCCTTGTTCATCACTGCTATAGCATTTATGCGTTCTGGAATGCAGTCAACAAGTTTTCCAGTGTATGCAGTTGGAATTTTCGTCCATTTGGAAATCAAGTGGTTTTTAAGATCATTTTTGTTGGAAATCGGGAGGCTTCGATCTCTTTTTACCCAAATTTTCCCAAAGTTTTTCAATAGACGTGATGTCAGGCAATTTTGGCGCAGTACCCATAGCTTTTGAGCAATTGTAAAGTAATCACATAGCGTACGGGACGGGTTCCAAGCAGTTTAATCAGTACCTAGGACATTTGATGAAGCTGTATGTAAACGATAACTACCAGAACTACCAGTATTTAGACGTTAATTACTCTACTTATTTCTTATCTACTGCTTATCTCTTATCTTAAGGGTTGGGGTGTTCCCATCAGAAACGCGCATTAGACTCAAAAAATTTCATAGCCATGGAATAAAGTTCCCAATTGCAGGGACTTATTTAAAGCATGCGGATTGCTTTCCAATCAGGAAATTGTTTTCATCAGCATCGCAATCTGTCACATAAACTAACAATATTGTATAAGTGCGTTTCCGTGCATGTGTGGGGAGACGATACGAAACAGGCCGCTCACGATTTGCTGCAAACGTCAATCTCCTCAACCCGCTCCTTTGCTTTACCAATCCGCTCTCGAAAACAATCAACCAAAACGTGTCGATTGCTATAATCACAAACTCGTCTTCTAACAGGTTATGAGACATACGTACACGACCACAAGCATTCAGTTTGTCATTGATCTTTAGATTGGCAACGTGTGTTTCTTATTTCATTTACTCTCACGGACATTTAAGAGACAGCAGGCTTCACGTTACTATTAGGCTTTTTGACGTTTAATTACCTTTCGTTTTCTGGACCATGCAGAGGAATGATGGTTTGATATCCTCCAAATGATTTTCCTTCTTACTTGCACTTCTTTGATCTAAATGACGCTGTAGTGTGCGTGAGTTAAACATCACTAAACCTAATATCGGTGCGCTATAGGCATGGTTAACAAAGAAGAGAGGAAACATGGGCTCTCTCAAAGACAACAGTGATGCCATAGCTGCCGCTCAACAGCGAAGCATTATTTATCGTTGAGTACTGTCACCAATCAATATGCAAGTAGTGATTTGAAATTGGTTCACTGTGGTAGAACCCCTAGGTCCGAAGTACACCTTGCAGTCTGCACCTTACAAAAATTCTTGCGCTTTTCTGTACCTTTCGGTACTAGTATCTTTGTTGTTGTTTCGATTCGCTATGTTATTTTGACACAATTTTTGAGAGTGTGTTTATGTGAGTTACGTTATAAGGGGCGAATCATTAAGATTGGGACTGATGTGCTAGTACTTCCTGAGCTAAGAAATATTTTCATTTTCTTCATGATTATCAACCCGCTGGTACTACTGGACACCACCGAAACATATTTTTTTCATTGTATATGATAGTGCCAGATGCTTGAAAATATAATCCACTTCAAATGATTAGAAGAAACATGAAATAAGTAGTGATTTAAGATCATCTAAATATGAAACAAAGGTTAAATCAATGTTCAACATCATTTTCTGGCAACTAGCCCAGATGTGAGCAGGAGCTGATGAAGTCATTCCCTCCGGTACACGCAAACAAATGCAAAATACGTAAAGGAAAAATTTGAGCGAACCTCTTCAGCAGCTAGGAAACTGATGGTTCTCTAGATGATGTATTTTAAATCTTCAAAATGACAGTAATAAATTGGTAATAAATCATATTTAATACATCGAATCATTAAGCCGATAGATAGAGGTTATGTTCGTATCATTAAAAGTGAAAAAATTTTAAAATGTAGGAGTTTTAATATTTCCTAACAACTGATTAAAAGAGTCATCCCTGATTAAGCCGTTCCCCAGTTACCCTACGTAGGAACCTAAAATCTCGACTCATTACAATTTTGCTGGCATATTGCTTCAAATTTTCTTTCAGAATATTGAGGTATATAGTGTTGGACAAAACATAAGCAATCAACTAAAGGCGATCGTCCAGATGATCTACATAAACATAATGTAAACTTATTGTGTCGAATAAAACATAATTTCAGGTTGTCAATAATGCTTTGTGACATCTGTGCTCAAGTTTTTCGAATTTGCTCAAACAGTTGATCCTTTTGGCGCACATTTTCACGGTTGATTCATCAATAAAGATCTATCAAAGGTTCTCGATCGAGTTGCGACGCCATGAAACCAACGCCATTCGGTTCCTCAGAATTTTTCACATAAGATATGTTTTTTTAAGGAGTAAAATCTAAAAAAAAACACGTGTTTAGGGTTAAATGAGGCCAAATGGACCATTTCTCGACTCCGGCACAGCATGAAACCAACATCGTTTGGTTTCTCGAAGTTGTTCACATAAAATATGTCCCTTTTCAAGCATAAAATACCACGGCAATTGTAGTTATCGGAGTAAAAACTGAAAAAACACGCCAATTTAGGGTGAAATGGGGCAAAATGAGCCACTTCCCATACTCTGCACAGGATGAAATCAGTGGCAATCGATTTATTTGCGTTTTTTTTTCTTATACACGGAGAAAAAGCCGTGCCCGAATCCGTGAACTGCAGTAATGAATTCGAGAACAAGCAAAAATACACCGTGATCTGAATCATGTAATCACGTTTTTAGGTAAAAATCATTTTCCGTTTTCGTTTTCGTGAACGCTTTTGTTTCTGTGTAGAAAAGCATCAATTCATGTATAAATACTAGCGGATTTGAAATAAGTCCGATTACAGCCTCGATTGTGCCCACTGTGCATTGTTATCCTTAGCGTAACTCTTACCTCGCTGTCACTGAAATGTGTAGTAAACAAGAGTTTTACTATAAAATGATACTTTTCGTCGAGGTTATTAACACTTGGGCGCTGAAGAGCAGGTGAAATTAGAAAGTTGCATATGTTTTGGCCAATGCAAAATGATTCTGGGTCTTCTTATGAAGGTCGCAATTTGCCGGAACGATTTCCCCCCTTTGTTATGCGTGACGACTAGCTTTCCTGCCACAATCGCACTCGCCATATTTTGTAAACAAACGTTAATTCAAAGGTTAAATTATTGTAACATTAGCATATTCACGAACACTAGGATCACCAACATAAGAAATAGAGTATTTTCAGGCGAAACTGGCGACAAAATGTCGAAATTTGACACGAGAACAGAACAGAACAGAATACATATCTGATTTAGGTTAACGGTGCTAAGCCGTTACCTACCCTATTGCGTATTGTCTGGGCTCAAAAGTAACTTTTGAGATGGGCTTATGTGTTATTGATAAAACAATTTTAGGAAAACAGTAACTCTAAAATCGTTAGTTTTAGAAGAAAAAAAAGTGTCTGATAAGAAATGGTATGGAATCAAAATGTCCATGAAAAAAATATACACTGAAAATAAAATTATTATCTCTTACTTGAAAAAATCATAATTAAAACTAAAAATTTTATTCCCAAATTGTTTTAGAAGTAAGAACAACATGGACAAAAAAGTGTTAAAAGAGTTTTCCTAATAGCAACATTTAGAAGATTTTCATAAGATTACTTCATGTTTTTCAAAAGTACTTTTCAATGCCAAAATATGATTCTACTTCAAATTTCTAACCGAAATATACATCATAATGATCTCCCTAAAGGTAACCGTTTTCAATATATTTTGAATATAATATTTTGAGTGGCTAAAAGCTTAAGAAATACACCCTTTTCATAAGTTATTCGCGATGGTCCATCACATATTCAACTTTGCCGAAGAAGAAGACGAGACGACGCTATTAGTTCAGGAACAAAAATCCAAGGAATATGATGAAATTATTAACCGCTTGCTAGCCAACGGATGCTCGCCAGCTGCCAGTCCAATTGGGTTTTTTGACGTTTAATCACCTGTCCCTTTCTGGTACATGCAGGGGAATGATGGTGTGTTTTCCTCCAAATGAATTTCTTTCTAAATTGCACTTTACTAAGCCTATTACCGGCTCCAAACATCTTCAAAAACCGCCGAACCAAAACAGCTATACGCGAAGGTATACCCGTTTAATCGTTCACTTCGTTAATTATATTTGAAATCTGTGATACGAAAATGCTAGGCATTTAGTAAATTTACACTACAAAACGAAAGTATAATACATCAAATTATATTTGCTTCATTTTCAATAGATCGATGTTGAAAATCAGTAGTTGGTGTAGTTAATGACCTGATCGATTGGGGCAAACACTTCGAAAATCGATCGCGAAACGACTGAGTTATTAAACGTTCAAAATTTAAACATATTTAGTGACGCTCGGAGTTTTCCCACTCGCAAGAAGGGTTGCCAAATGCGCAGAATTATGGTAATTGACACCTTTTTTCTTCTTCTTTTCATTTTTTCATACAGATATCTGTATGTAAAGATTACAGATTTTTGAGATAAACCAATATTTTTTAGATTTTTGGCAAATGTTTGTTCACTCAAAAACCAAATTTAAAAAAAATATTTTTTTACCTGTTCTACTTTTAGTGTGCTGTTTAAGGCCCATGAAGCAAAAAAACAATTGACACTGTCTCAAAGTCAGTTTGTGTGTGTGAACCCAAATGATTTCTCAATAAATTTGCATTGCATTGGCAGTTTTTCATAAGTTTCTTGTGTTGAAATTTTTGGAGGCATCCCTGAACTTGTGAAGTTTTGTGATTCCCAAGGAATCTCTGGAGAACTCGTGAAAGAACTACACATAAACTATAAGGTAATTCCTGAATTAATTCTTGGAGACAATCCTGATTTATTGGGAAATTCTAAGAAAGATTTTTTGCACGAATTCCTTAATCTAATATATTTAAATCTTAACTGTAAAACTTCTGCAAGGGGTATTTATAAGATTAATTTTTAAATTTTGTCTACGATGACTGCAAGGATTCTTACATACAATTCTCCAGAAATTACTTCAGCCATTTCTTCAACTAGTTAGCTGCAGGAGCGCTTGCTTCAAAGTTCCGCCCGAAATTGCTCCACAAATTTCCAGCAGGGTTTTATACGAAAATACTGTTCTTCCAATTTAGCAGTATTTTCATGCATTCACCCAGAGGAATTTTGGAAAGTAAGAATAGTGTTCTCAACAGTTATTTTTGCTTTTCGAAGCATAGTTGTATCGATCATGATTTTTTTATTTTTAATATAATCTTGCAGTACAAAAACCTATAAATATAATTTTGCGCAATTGTTTAACAGTTCCAGATCAGTCCAGATTCTAATAACAGTCGAGTTATTAGTACGAGACACTGAAGAGGTCTGCACATTGTAGACGAAAAACGCGTATCTGTCGAAGATAAGCAAAGGTAGTTGGAACTAAATGGAGATTACTAATTTTTCTTCTATTTTATAGTTAGTTCCAGATCGATAGGACAGATTACAAAAAAGGCTCATGGGCTATGAATCAGATGGAGCCTCGGTAATGATGGGTTCTGATACGTAACTGTCCTCATTTTATTATTATCAAATGCACTGGCTCTTTGTGCAAGCTACGCATATGAAAAGCTGCAATTGTACCTGTAGCAGTTGATCCGATCTGATACGATCCAAGGAATGCCAGATGATACAAAGCCTTCTAATCAAACAGAATTTGGAATGATTTTCAGAGCTCCTGTGTTTTTTCCTTTCCAATCCAACTACGACAACAATCAAACCGTACAACGCATTCTCTGTCAGGATGACGCAGCTACTTCTCCATTTCTTGGGCTACGTATTGCCCCTTATCAACAAAGCTAACCATATCTTCCAGCCATAGTCTCCGGAATTCCCAAACATGTACAAGGGAACGTCCATTAATTACGTCACGCAAAAAGTGACTTTTTATAACCTTCCCCAATCAGCTGAAGTCCATGCTAATTGTTCTCCTTGCAAATATTTGTTAGGGTGTTACCTAAAACACCTGAAGGATTTAGTAGTTACCGATTTCGGGAAACATATTCGTAAGAACTCGGAAATATAACGTTTGCATTAAAAAAAAAGTGGACTTTTTTCGAATGGTGATAAAAAAAAGCTAAGACAGATAATTGCTTTTCATAAATTTCCCATGGAAGGTAATTATTTAAGCTTACTTGCAAAAAATTCTACGCCCTTGCGAGCGGCCTTCCGGCAGTTAACCGGAACATTCGCCATGGCGGACGAAAACATGCGTGTAGGCATGTTTTTGAGTTCTTTCTTCGTTTTATTTATCAATTCCTCCTCAGTTTTCGCGACAAAATTGTTGGAATAGATCTTACGCTTCAGGTTGGGCCAGAAATTCTCGATGGGACGCAGCTGGGGGTCGTTGAGCGGGTCCGCCGACTTAGTTACCACGTTGATATTCAGCCGCTCCATCTCCTCCAACGATCGCTTCGAGTAGTGGGCCGACGCCAGATCCGGCCAGAACACCGCGTCTTCGCCCTTATGGTATTTCTTGATGAACGACGCAACTTCCGGCAGGCATTTCGTACTATAAATTTCTCCGTTCACGGCCAGTCCGGAGCGAAAGAAGAGCGGCTTTGACATCCCCTTCTCGCTGATTGTCAGCCACAGCAGCACCTTCTTGAGAAACTGTGTGTGTGCAATGAAGTTCACCTCGGAGCTCACTTACTTCGTGGGGGAAGTAAAATACGAAGTGCCCTGTCAGTCGTTGCCATCCAGGGTGAGTGAGATAGGTCTTGTCGTCCATCACCACCGCCACGTCGCGATTCGCCGAGAAAATCGAGTAGACCATCTTATTCGTTCGCTGCCACTGGGTCATTGCCTGCAGCTCAGAAACCAGTGGACGCGACTTCCGTTTCCTGACTTTTTTTTATGTTCGCCAGGTACTTTTTCACTGTCACCAAAGCGGACGCAGCGATGTAGCCACTTTTCTATCTTCAGCATCCTTTGGAGCTTCTTGTCGCTCAGGATCGTCGGCCGTCCGGAACCGGGCTTCCTTTCGATGCTCTGATTGTTGTCGAATCGTACCAAGATGTTGTAGATGCCGGAACGAGCGAATCCTTCATCCACAAAATGCCGCACGATGCGGCCGTTTTCGATGCGGCGGGGTGCCATTCTTTAAACGCGCACACTTCTGAACGGAGTTGCTTCACTGTTTTTGCCATCACGAATAGATTTCGACTGATAGAGCTGTCAAATTTAGTCTGCTGACCTATGGGTTACTATGATTGATGCTGCATGGGTAGTTTTGGCAGTACTTTTTGATTTTCAGAAGCAATTCGACATGGAATTTCCATAAGGGGCCAATGTCGCAAACGTAAACAATGGCTGCTTCCGCAAATTTCTCGAGAATGCTAACTTGATCATAGTGAATAACAGCGATGATTGTACAGAAGAGGAGTTCCCCTGTACAATAGAAGTAGTAGTTTACTTGAGCGAGTGAAAACTCCATGTCGAATACATCCAAAAGCTTCCACGGTTGACGGCAAAGTCAATCGAATTTCACCCAAACCACAAATTCATGATACTAGAGCGACAGCGGCGGAAGGATTATTCGTTTCACTTCTCATTTACCCGCACGCATCCTTACTGCTTGTGTTTGTTTTTTCCCCAAGCTAACTTCGATCCAACACCGAGACGGCAAACACGAGCGATAGTTTTGTTTTTTATTTCCAACAAGAAGGGTGCGCCTCTTATTTATATTTTTGATTAATTTTATACACCATTTATGAAAAGCAGCCCACCCTACCGCGCGCAGCAAACGTCCAGGCAATCGGGGTATTATTTTGAATTTCATGATTTATTGCACGCAAAAGCAAATTGCTTGGGCTGTTTACGGAAACAACTCGTGGCGCAAGAATGGAATCGTTTCGATGATTGGAAATTTTCCTCTCCCTGGAGGTGTACATTAATTTCGGTTTCCTGGCCTCCAGGACCGCGCCGATGAATCATTATCCCTCCGTGATAGATGTGGGAGAAAGTGGGGTGTTGGGCAGAAATCTCATTATTTCATAAGGTAATTACCCCTTTAGCTGTGTTTACGCCGTTCAGCCCTTTGGCAGAGTTGTTGTTTTTTTCGCTTTCCGTCAAGCGAAACAACAAAAGAGTGGGGGGGGGGGGCGGAGGGGGATCTTCTCATCGGAAAATTAATGGCCAAACTTCCCGTCATTGGTCGGTTTTTGGAAGAGTTTCCAATTTTAGAACACTCCGGCTCCATTCCGGGAAGCATCCGGACTAAAGTGGCTAGCGAAATTTCTAGTTAAATCAATTGTTGAAAATTCCTTTTAATTTCTAACTCAATAAATCAGAAATGATTGTGTAAAGCTCCTTCCAATTTTCTTACGCTCCGGCTGGTTGGCTCTGGCTAGCGCCCAGTCAGTCCCCAAAGCGAAAGGCTTTTAGCCTTCGTTACCCGTTTCTTTTATTTTACTTTTCTTTTTTTTTCGTTGCCCATCATGGATTGGTGATAGCAGTCAGTACGACTCCGGGAGAACACAAAATTAAATAAATTGAAAATGTACGTGATTCATGGCAGTTTAAAAGGGGCCATCTAGTTGGACCAGCCAGCACAGCAAAGGCAAGAAATCGTCAAAAAGAAGCGGAATGAAAAAATCTAATAAACGATAAAACTAATGTACCTATATCTATTAGCCCTAGGAGTTCTGCCACCACCCTCCCTCACTTTTGACATCATCGTCCTTTTCCCAGCTAGTGAGCAGCAGTTCGCGTAAAGTTTTTCCCTGTTGGTTAAAAATAAATGCTTTGAACTTATTACCGATTGCCATTAACCCGATTTTCCCTTCCCTGCCATCAGTGCTGCTGGAAGCCATTAAAATGTGCCCATTCCAGTGACAGCGAAAGCCACCAACCAACGCCAACGTGACAAATCAAATAGCAAAAAAACGGCGGGACAAATGCAATGATTTGTTTACTTTGTACCGATCAACCACGCGAAGCAACAGCGCGATTTGTGGAGTTAGAAAATGTTTACACTCACAGAAAAAAAAATTGTTGAAAGTAATAAATTACTTCCTTGGTCGGAACTGGCGGTAGACATTCAGTCAACTGTCAGTTTGTTTGTTTGTTTTTCGAATGATTCCCGAGGAAGAAGAACAAACTTTCGTGATCGGAGGGAATAAGACTGGTGAAGCAATTTGTAAGAAAAAATTCTGCAAAATTCAACTTTATGAGTGTCGATTTTGCGTGTAATGAATTGCGTGGATCAGAACCGGACACGCAAGAATATGCACCAGCTCTTGCTCCTGGTGGACGGAGAAAGATTATTCTCGTGACTACTGATATTCGATCAGATTCTCGATTCTGTGAAACTTGTGCTTAGTCCATGACCTACTATGGTTTTAGAAAATTACATGAACAACACTTCAATTTTTTATACCAGTCTAATTTTAGCGGTCGGGCGTAATGACAGGATGTTAAGTCCGGCCAAAACAGTGTCTAACCTCCGTGGGAGTTTCTGGAAGCATTTACCCTTGAACATTTGCTCGTTAATTCTTACGTTATTACGTTACGTTAATCGTATTACGTTAATCAAGTCACCGAATATAAATACTACATTTTTTTTTTATTTCACCGATGCGTTGAGTAAATTCCCAAATTCCGACGAAACCGGTCCATTCCATGGAAATTAATTTAAGCCTCAAAGTTTTGCGTACGTACACATCTAACAAATAATCTGTTATGCTACCTGTGCAATTCCGTAACGTTTCTTTCAATGTCTCGCTGGACTGGAGAAAACTTTTCTGAATGCCGTTCTAATTTTAAAAGCTGAATGTCATTACCATCGAGCTGCATGACGTCATATTACTGTTAAAAAAAGCTTGAATACTGTTCGCAGAAAAGAGTGGTTGCTTTGTTCTGTATGAAGTAATATACATGCGCCCGAAATTTATTTCGAAACCTTCAAAGGGTCGCTTGGAAGTTTTTTTGAAGGTTTTCCGGAAAAGTTCGGGAAGGTTCTCGGTGCTTTTGAAATGTCTTGCTTACCGACGGAAGCATAATGGCCGGTATGATGTCAATTTTGTTTGAACAAGATGAAAGCTGAGACGAGCTTAGCCGGTATCCATGGTAATGGTTAATTGGATTATGATGCTATGCTATGGTAATACAGTGGTGTCCCGATTTTGTCGCCCCCATCATGCGTTTAGGGGTGTCAAAATAGGGACAGATCCAAAATCGGATTTCGTATTTTAACGTAGGACTACGTTTCTCTTTTCTATACCGGGTGTCATTTCAAAAATTTAAGAAATGAGAGCGTTACGCAAAAGTTAAAGGTTTTTGAACGCTAATAACTCTCGTCCGACTCAACCAAATGACTTAATTTAAACACCATTTGATCAGTAAAACTTACTTTTTTTTTGCATTAACATTTCAAGTAAGTGCAATCAGTATGAGTACATCAATGTTTAACTTAAAAATGAACTACTTTTGCTTCCATATAATTTTGCATATGAACAGTTCAAAATTGTGGTTTTCCCTTTCCGGGTCCTCAAAAACGGATAACAAATGGTTTTATTTTGACTTTATGAACTCGTAAAATGCTGCTTTGAAATGCCGCTTTAGGACTCAGTCATATTATCTTATGCTGGTCGGTTGAAAAAGCATTTTAAAACCATTTTGCATCCAGCAAAAGTCTTTAAACGGCAAATTGCCATTGAGGGATGTAACCAAATGACCAAATAGTTTTATAGTAGTCATTGCGAAGATCAATTGGCTTTTTGAAAAAAAAAACTGTGATTTCTGCCAATCGCCATATTGAAATATAAGAAACCATTGAAATGTGGAAAATAAATGCATCAAATTTTGAATATAATGCTAACAAACTGCAGATCGCAATCCAATTTCGGCATTATTTTAAATAATCCTATCAAATAACATAAGTTTTAGGAATTATTTTGTTGTTTTGTTGTTGAAAGCTCGTTTTATTTCCGAGGCGCATTAGTTTTGGCCCTATGCTGATTTTGATGGCAGCCAATAGGTTTTATGAAGGTTCTCAAGTGGTCATAACATCTTTCACTAGAGCATTTTTGACATCTTTATGGTCTTATAAAGGTTTTAATTTTTTTTTCACAACCGATTATAGGGTAGACCACTTTGTACAAATTTCGTCTTCAAAGATGCACACCTCCTGGTGGACAAAACAGTTTTTAATGTAGTTTAATCAACAAAGCCGGGAGAAGTGCTTTACGGCTGGAATAAACCTAAAATTGTTACTTGGTTTGTATTCTACGCATAATTGTCCTATATAACTATCCACAAAAAAATCAAAATCCAGGTCAATATGTCCCATGACTATTAAAAGTGCTTCGTTAGATATGATATAGCAACAACCGTCGTGTTCCCCGTGCTTTTTCCTCACACACTAATTTCGGAACACAAGGGCACTAGTGTCTGTCAAATCGTCAAAGGTTTTTCGTTAGGGCTTAACTGACAAACGTAAACAATGGCTTCTTCCGTAAATTTCTCGTGGCACAAAGGCTACCAGTTCTAGCGGATAGGTGAACTCTTCCTCTTCGAAATGACCATGGTGGATTGATTAGGCGAGTTTTCAATGATGAGTAATTCGTGGAAAAAAGCCAATGTTTACGTATGAAAAATCTTTGTCGAAATAAGCGGTGTCTCAGTGATTAGGATCGTATAATTGGCACGTTAGAGCATTTGTTTTTGTTTGTGATCAATTATACAGCTGGCTGACGTTATATCATTTTTCTCTCTCCAAAACACGAGGATGATACGATTTTTTGTTTGTGTTTTCATTGTGAAACCGCGTCTCGATAAAAACATTACCATTTTGGTCATCTGGCAAAAAGGGCGATTGAACGTCAGCAAGCTGTACACTATGAAAAATTTCCGGAGATGAAAAATGGTACATTTTCAGTGCCCGTTACTCAGTGTGTGAGTCATTTCGATTCAGAATAAGTTTCTCCTCAAGCAATCGCATCGTTGACTCACTTTAGTCAGCGAAGCCACTTTTTAAGAATTTTAGAATCATCCACAATAGATACGTTTGCGTTCTTTTGACTTAAATTTGACAGAAAACCTATGGGAAATCTGTCAAATTCACGCAAACGCATTCGAAACGTATCGATTGTGATCAATTGTAAAAATCTTTTACACTCTCATGATGAAAAGCTTTTTCCGTGCAACAGCTTCCTTCACCCGGGTACGGGTGTCTGGTGCACGGTGACTCTAATATCTCAGGTGGTCTATTTTCTTCAGTTGGTAGAAAAGCCGGGTGGAGTAGCGGGGTATCTAATGGAATTAAGCAGTGGAGCGAAAGAGTAAGAAATACTCAATAGTGTATTCCGCACATAATGAAAGTTATTTGATTGCATTTTTGCCTAGTAGTGAAGAGTTATATATTAACGTAAACGATATGGGTTAAACGTTTTGTTTACATACATTAGCACGTGCACTTTCAGCCCGAAATATTGGTAAACAAACTTTGCAGCCCGAAGCTCCATATCCCAATGATATACAAAACGGGTCTGGCAGTGTGTAACTAATTATTTCCTTTACAGGTTTGCTTTAAAATGGAACTGCGAGTTGTAAGACATCACAGATGCACCGTTACATAGGTCGATGGACATCACAGGCACTGAAATATAGAGTCACCTTGGTCTGATGTTCGGTGAACACGAGATTATATTGCAACTTATGGGCGAGTCCAGGTTGAAAAAAGAAGAAGCCACCGAGTGGTGATAAATCCGACAGCAAAAAGAAGTTAAGATTGACCATTACAACATATATAAACTAATCAGTGCGCACTTACTCACGTTCGACCAATTTTTGACCGTTCCACCCTTTAACCATTGGGAGAAATCTGAAATGTCTATTATAATGTAAACATCATCTGCTACAAAAAACATTTCGCAAAATCTGACAGTCCCAATTGTCACAGACTTTCCTGAATGATATTGTCTGTTAATTGGGACAACACAGTATAACCATGCTTCTAAGAAGGGATTCAATCGTTCATTTTCGTTCTATGGAGTAGAAAACATCATTAATTTCAATGACTTCATGATCAATAATACGAACTTTCCATTGTTGCCTTTTAGGTAGGTAGATCACTAATATTTTAGTACTAAAAGAAAGTCCATTGAATACCATCCCACTTTTTTTTAATCCTTTTAAAAACTCATAAAATAAAAATTAAAAACTCGCGCTTTTGGTAGTCATGAACAACTGTGTACCGGTTACGTTTTCACTTCAAATTTAGTCCAGAATGACAACATTTAACACTACCCAGGTAACCAATAAGCAGTTCCAAAGCGTCTTTACGGCAGCCTATCGAGCATTTAAGTCGCCGTAAATGCAACATAAATGCCACTTTTGGCCCAATATACGGCTTCTTTACTGCAATGCTATGATAATGCTTCATTAATGCTATTTTGCATTCGAAATGCTAATTACAGGCTACAAGCATGTAAATTGCATTTGAAATGCAACTTCACAACAGATGGCATTCAAGATGCTGATACAATGCTAATATAATGCTTGTAGCATCTGAAATGCAGATTTAGGGTTGATTTACTGCATATGCTAATGCTTATTGGTTACCTGGGTACACTTAATAAAAGCACCAAAGTGTATCTGTGTGGAAAAACATGTGATTTTCATTATATCTGATTGACTCGTATATGCTGACAAAATCAGGTCAAAAAGGTGATACAATCCGGGGTAGACAAAATCGGGGCGTTACATAATCGGGTCATCACTGTATATTAGTTTTTTATTGTCTCCAGCAGCTTGCATAAGCACACTCATACAAACTCTTTTTTCTCCTTTTTTATACAGTTGAAACTAGCGATGATATTAATGATTAGCTACCCTAATTGAAACCTTTTACACTACACAAGAAAATTTATAGGGTACGGGACGGGTTTTTAGCAGTTTAAGCGGCACCTGGGATAATTTGATGAAGTTGTATGTAATCAATAATTAGAACTGTCAATATTTACACGTTAATCCTTCTGCTTACTTCTTATCTATCGGTACATACCTTCAAAAACAAGCATTAGACTCAGAAAATTTCATAGCCTTGGAATAAAGTTCCCAACTGCAGGAACTTATTGCAAGCATGCAGATTCCTTTCCGATCAAGAAAATGTTTTCTTCAGCTCCGCAATCTGTGCTTAAACTAACAATATTCTATGAGTGCAATTCCGTGCATGTGTGCGAAGGCGAAATGAAAGAGGCCAGTTCACGATTTGCGGCAAACGTCAATTTCCTCAACCCGCTCCTTCGTTTAACCAATCCACTCTCGAAAATAATCAACCAAAACTTGTCGATTGCTACGATCACAAACTCGTCTGCTAGCAGGTTATGAGACAGACGTACACGACCAAACGTTCAGTTTTAGCAATGGGCGATCTCGATCCGTTTTTTGGGCTCGATTAATCGATATTTTGAATCAATCCTATACTGTTCGATTTTTGTCTGAATCGATTTTTTAGTGGCAGAATCGACTTTCAAACTCTACACGCTAAAATAAGAATACTAAAAAATCCGTAAAAAATACCGAAAACCGCACAATAACCACATACTGAAATTATCTGTAAACATGGATTACCGAAGTTTCGTTATTGTTAGAAAGCAGGAAAAGACGTTTAAATTTTTGTTACGGTTCTTTTTACCGAAAGTGCTTGCAACCCAATGAGAGCATTTAAAACCAAATTTAAGCAAAATCTAACGATAAAATTTGCAAATCCACTTTACTAAAATAATAGGTAAAATTAAACGTTTTCTTTCGGTAAATTTTACCTATTCTTTGGGCTTTGCTACCAAAACCTAACGTATCAGTTAAAAGAAAACCTTATTTTCGGTAATCGTATCTTAGCGTGTAGCACTATTTTTCACGAAATAGGTAATCAGTGACTCAATAAGCGATTGCAATATGTTAATATGTTATTACAAGCTGTCGGACCTATTCTGAACGACTTTGATCAATATCAAGAATCGCCCTCACCTAGCACTAGGTACACCTTGAACTTTGACATTTCTTCACCTCGCTCCCGCTTTTTCGCTTTGCACAGCAAACTTCTCGCAGTGTCACCTGCTCAGCTGTTTTGTTGTGCCACAGCCCGTTCCGTGTAACTTTTACCTGTCACTGTCGTTCCGGTTTTATTTACGATATTTTGTTTGCGTTTAAAAAGAATGGTTGAGAAAAGTGATAAGAGGTTTAGGCTAAAACCTGAGTGCATGGCACGCCTGACATTCATGAGTGCGCTGGATTTGCCCCTCTGATGACAATTTATTCACAATGCGAATGTTCTCGAATCGATTTTTTTTGGATTTTGGGAACCGATTCAGCAGAATCGATGTTTTTGAGTAAAATGCCCATTGCTATTCAGTTTGTCATTGATCTTTAGATTGGCAATGTGTACTTCTTATTTCATTTACTGTCACGGAAATGTTAGCCGAAGCGACTGTGACAACAAACGGGATGCTTTGTTTAAAAACAAACAAATGTAAGAGACAGCAGGTTTCACGTTACTATTCGGCTTTTTGACGTTAACTCACCTTTCCCTTTCTGGACCATGCAGAGGAATGATTGTTTCATTTCCTCCAAATGATTTTCCTTCTTACTTGCACTTTTTTGATCGCTGTAGTGTGCGTGCGTTACACATCACTTAGCCTAATATCGGTGCGCTATATGGTGAACAAAGAAGAGAGGAAACATGGGCTCTCTCAAAAGCCGCTCACTACACTCCCTTTTACTCAATTTATGTGAAAAGTGGATCTACTCATACAATGTGAAAAAGAGATGGTATACAATTGTACTAAAAAATTGAGCAACATTTTGGGAGTACAGCGAAGCAATATTTTTCGTTGAGTACTAGCTCCGAAACATATTTTTTATTGCATATGATAGTGATAGATGATGGACAATATAATCATCAACCACAAATAACCGGAACAAACATAAAATAAATAGGAACTCAGATCATCTAAATATGAAATAAATTCAATTCAATGTTCAACATTTCATTCTGGCAACAAGGCTAGATGTGAGAAGAGCTGATGAAGACATTCCCTCTGGTTCACGCAAACGAATGCAAAATACACAGAGGCAAAATTTTAGCGAACTTTTTCAGCAGGAAGGTAACTGGTGGTTTTCTAGATGATGTATTTAAATCTTCAAAATGACAGTAATAAATTGGTAATGCTCGTATCAATAAAAGTGAAATAATTTGGACAATGTAGGAATTTTAGACGTATTTCCTAACAACTGATTAAAACACACACCCCTGATCAAGCCGTTCCCTACCCTACACAGATAACAAGAAACATTTAATTTTTTGCTTTATCTAATGCGCATAAATGGAATGCTAGATTTGGCAGAATATAATGGGATATTTCATGTAAATTAGGACCAGCAAACGCCTGAATCTAGTCGGCTGTGTGCATGATTGCAAACATTGTTGTGTGGCGAATGCAAGATTGCAAGCAATTTTGTTGTTTACGCCTCCTTTGGCTTAGAATTAAACGAGGTGAAATTTTTGCGGCTGTTAAAATTCATTTTTTTCTGTGTATATAGGTTATGATTTAAACAACTGGAAAGATAAAATTTGGTAAAAGAAAACATATTTCCTTACTTGACTTTTCACTCTGACGCTTCTATAGGTGAGAGAACTCAAAATGACCCATATCGAACTCTGGGCCTTCTTGGATGAGCTTAAAACAAATCGCATGATTGACATATTCCACCACATTCTCACACAGTTTAGATGCGTGACTTTTTGTAGTGTTCCTAAAAAAAATTAAGAACCCACCTACAGTTATTTCTACACTGAAAAAAATCTTTCACTAAGCTACTAATAGAAACACAAGTAGATATTTTCCAATACTAAAATCAGTGACTTTTACATGAATATCACATAGAACAAGAAATTCTACTTGACTAATCATTTACATTCCACTGGACACGTAAGATTCACTTAATTTTGCAATGCATTTTCCACCTTCTGAATCACACGAACATTAAGTGAATTTCTAGTGGTTATTTCTCACTGATTGTGTGAAATTTATTTTGGGTGAAGAAGATCAAACATTTTGTTTGAAAACGCACACAATCGATGAACGACGCGCCTCCACTAAACCAACAAAACTTCACGACCTACACTCTCTCTTACCGCTCGCTCTCTCCCTGAAGTACACACTCAATGTCGTCGTCGTCGTCGTTTCTCGTATGATCTGATTAGTTTCAAAGGTGAAAAGCATTACTCAATTATCCGCAATGCATATGTTATTTTCTAAACCTCCCCCTGCTTCCATGAAAAACGCGTCCACAAAAGG
This sequence comes from Aedes japonicus, assembly GCA_034211315.2. Lineage (NCBI taxonomy): Eukaryota > Metazoa > Arthropoda > Insecta > Diptera > Culicidae > Aedes > Aedes japonicus. Next base: position 160,360 of record JASCZW010005457.1, on the reverse strand, counting down.
CTCCACCGAGTCAAAAGCTGTAAAATTGTTTCACTCCGGCATCATCATCAACAATCGGTAGCCGTGCCGTGTGTTGTGTGTTTGTGTGCGTGCGAGTGCGGGATCCACATATGCGGGAAGAAGAGTTTATTGGCGTGAATGAATGTGCCATTTCTGCGGAAGAATAGTTCATACAAAATTGGAATGAACGGGGGGGCGGAAGGTTGGCAGCGAAAAGTGGAACGCTCGTTAAAACTCCGCTTTGACGTACTTTCATAATACCTGCTCTGCACTCTGCGACTATGCTCGAGTGATGTGGGAAGGCGGTAGGAACACGTGTAAGGCGGTTGCGGCGGCGAGAACACTGCTAACTAGATAACGCGATCATTATTAGCGGAGCGGAGGGGGGGGGGGGGGGTGAATTCAGCATTATCATTCCATTCCTCCCGCGGATGGCTGCAAGGTAAGGAAGGTATTTGCCTTAACCCTGCAACTGCATAATCGGAGCAAATTTGCGCCAATTGCAACAGCAGCAGCGAGCACACGTTAAAGCAACAAGGCCACTAACTACTAGTGCGCTCCATGATGGCCCCCATAAATTGCCAGTCATGTCAGTTCGGTTCACCTTCAGAAGCCATACACATAGCTTCTCCCTGACCTACCCGGCTCCCGGCTCCCACCAGAACGGTAGCCAGGGTGGTGTGGCATAATGCGACTAACTGACCACATTAGCTTGATTTACGTAAGTGATTGCACGCCTACTACTGCCACCATGCGGTACCGGGCGTCTCCATTGATTTGTTCGCTACATGGAGTTTTGTTCAAATTTCTCCACTCTCCCCCCTTTGATACACTTGCATCATGTCGGCGAAATCGTCTCACTTTGTAAGGGTTGTTCGGCCGAACCAAAAAAAATACAACACTCACAGCTGTAAATAAATTATGTGGCAAACGCGATTTCGATAGCACCCGACCCCGAGCCTACTGCGCGATCCAGAGTAAATATGTAGTGAGTGACAATTTAGAGGAGGATACAAAAAAAGGGAAACCCCGATTCCTTTGCCAAACGGCACAAGTGGGATGAATTGCGACAGTTGAGTTCCGAGCGGCTAGCGCAAACGAAAAAAAAACCAGTAAACTTTCGCAATAAATAAAATAATAAAAATTTGTAATAATTTCTCTCGCTTTTCAGCTCTGTTACTAGTGTGCGAGCAGCCATTGTTTCGTCGTATGAGCGAAGCGAGCGAATTTATCAACAGTTGTAATGGCAATGGAAAAGCAATTTGAGTTGTAATGTGAAAAGTCTTATGATAGTCGTTTTGGATTTTTTTTTTTTTGGTTTCGACTAGTAAAACATGGCAAATAAGTTGTAATGAAAGGGGGGAAGAAAGAGGGTGGGAGAAATGGTGGATATTTACGTCGTGTCAGACGGAAACATTTGGCTTTTGGCATCCCGTTCTAGTCGTGGATGGGCGTTCGGAAAAGTTACGATTGAGATAAATCAAGAATTTTGTTTTAGATTGTGAATTTGGGGTGTTGGAGGGGGTCTACAGCTGGCAGAGACACAATTGGTGGGGTTTTGTTTTCATTCTATTTATTCAAAAGTATTTCATTATGTAGTGGGGTATTTGTTTGCATAATCATCATGTGTTGGTTTGTATGAATGTGATAAGGCAAACTATTGCACGTGTTTTGGAAGATTTTTCAAAATATGATGAGTGTGTTGTTTTAAGTACTGTTTCGTTAACGTCTGCAATGCAAATTTCTACAACTCTGGATATTTGCGGAGACCCCTGCGGTTTGTGCGTATTAGCTTTTTTAAACAAACACTTATGTTTTCGATTTCTCTAAATGAATAGCTACTTTCTTACCTCACCAATCCGTCCAAGACAGGCTGGTTTCTGCTGTATACAGAAGTAGTCTCCACTTCATTCGGTCTATGGGGGCACTTCTCCAACTCACAGTATGCGAAAGGTCCGCAAGTCGTCTTCTAACTACTTGATCGATCCACGTTTCCTCGTTTCCCGTTGGATCGTTATCGAGAATCATTTTTACTAGGCTGTCATCCGACAATTTTACGGCATGCCCAGCCCACCGTAGTCGACCGATTTTAGCAGTGTGAACGATGGGAGGTTCTTCCAGCAACAGATACAATTCGTGATACATTCACCTCCTTCCATTTCCGTCTTCCATCTGCACTCCACAGTAGATCGTACGCAACACCTTCCGTTCAAAGGCACCAAGGACGCGTTGGTCCTCCACAAGCAATGACCATGTTTTTTGACAGTAGAGGACTAGGACTAGAGCACGGTAAAATTAGTGTCGCCTAATGCGCCTTTTTATCTCTCTGCTGGTGCCATTATCAGATACACGAATTCATCTACCACCTCTTCTTCCCATGAGCGAAAGTTACATATCGTAGACAAACTACACGGAATATATGAGGAGTCATTCCTAATAGAGATGGGCAAAATGGCTCACTGTAGCGAGCGACTCCGAACAGTTCCGCTCATTGAAGTGAGCTAGTTCTTCAGAACCATTTATTTGCTCTTCTCCTTGCACTTAGCTAATTCGGATCAGCGTATTGAGATTTAAAAAATCGCATCTTTGTTCAATAGCAACCGTTCTAACATTTCGAACGTGAAGATCTATCTCGTCAGAAAATTCTGCTTTAGCTTAGGAGGATTTTTCGCTTATTTAATCATACACAGAGAATCATTGAAACCCAATGTTGAGCGAAAGCTTAAAAGAAAAACTTCCATCTGCTTGCGAGTTTAATTTCCACTCTCGCACTCTCGATTTAGGAGAAAATTTAATCAGATGATGGGCCTTTCCATCTCGTTCCCGCTCTCGCTCACTCAGTACAAAAAGCTTTAACAGTCGATCAATAGCTCGGGAGTCACATATCAATAGGCGCCCTCGCTCATTTAAGTAGCTCTAGCTCCCATATCACATGGTACAGTTCGTGAGCTGGATAGGTGCTGCCGTTAGCGCTCTCGCTCGCTTGTCATATTGCGAACAGAAATAGCTCCCGTTCACGCTCCCGCTCACATATTAGTTTTGTTGTGAGGTGAGCGGGTGAGCTACCGCTGAAATAAAAAGAGCGTTGGGTCACTCGTTCATCCTGATGAGCTAGTTCTTTAGCTCAGTTCATGAGCGCATTGCCCACCTCTAATTCCTAACCCTGGTCGCAATGCTGATTGCCGAGATTGCGTCTCTTTCCGATAACTCAGCGATTGAATTGTTTGTTCTTAAAAGTAGTTGCCTCCAAAAAAGACCAGATTTAGGAGTTCATATCAAAGGCAAGACAGCAAGAAGTGTACCGTTACAAAAAAATTATCTTATCTCGGACATAATGCCTGGGAAAGGCATTAGAAAAAAATTCGTTAACGTTCGTTGAATCAACAATAATTATTCTCTCAAATTTGGCAGTTTTTTGTCATTAAAAATTTGGAGAAACTGGACCAAGCACTGATAAAACCATTTTTTTTCTTCAAAAACCATCAAATGGCACCCTGGAAAAAAGAGCCGCGAGGTTCACGTAGGAATGCGTTGGTGTATGGTGTATAATAATGGTGTCATCTAATTTATACATATGGTTGGTTAATATTAAAATATAAAAATATTCGTAACGAAAGAGTGCAAGGCAACCGTTCGTGCCGCTCTATCAAACTCAATCATAGGGATATCATTTTGGTTCGAATTGTGTGCTTTATACTGGCGTTGATAGCATTGCCTCGAAAGAAGACAGGCACAAACATGCAGTACGAAGCAAATTTCATTAGAGGGGACGGGCTTCAGTTATAAAACCAGACGCCGTCAACAAAGCACAATAAATTTGCAACAGAGAGGTGTGGCTATGGCTGTATTGAACATGGAATAAAACCGAGTGAAATAAAAGAAGAAGACAATTTGAACCATTTGTTACCCGTTTTTGAGGACCCGGAAAGAGAAAACCATATTTTTAACCTGGTCGTATGCGGATTTGTATGGGAGCAGAAGTAGGTCATTTTTAAGGAAAAAATTGAACTACTTATACAAATAGCACCTAATTGAAATTTGAATCCAAAATATTTGTAAGTTTTTCTGGTCAAATGGTGTATAAATGTAGTCATTCTGTTTAGCCAAACGAGAGTAATTAGCGTTCAAAAACCTTTCGCTTTTGCGTAACGCTCGCATTTTTCAAAATTTTGAAATGACACCCGGTATAAAAAAGAGAAACGTATTCCTACGTTGAAAAACTTACTGTACAGAAAGTTTTTCTCTCGGAGTATTCAGCTAAACAACGGAAACTCAAGAAATTAGCTAATCCCAACAAACCATGATTAGGCGTACCATGATACAAAGAACAGTAAAGCTCTATAAAGTTCAAATAAACTTTACGCGAAACAACTCCAGGGTTTAAACAATTCTCAATCGCACTCTTAGCACCATGAAGCGCGAAATAAATTCTACCGCGCATCTTTTAAATAGCTTCCAAGCATCATGACCCCTTGTTAGGAACTTTGTATTAATTACTGTGAACTTTTGAGTAACTAAAAAGCTTCTATCCTGATTGCATGTTTAGCCCTCAATGATAACAGTATTCAACAGTACAGTGTGGCCATCGTCTGCTTCTTTTAGCATTTCAAGCTTATTGCTTTCACAATTCGCTTGTTGTTTGCTCTCAACTTAGTTTTCTAAATGCAACTTCCCGTGGATTTTTTTGCTACTTAAGATGCAAAAAGAAGTGAGAGTGCAACTCCAGGTTCCAAACAGCTTCCAGTCGTACTCTTAGCAACCTGAAGTTCAAAACAAACTCTATGAAGCCTCTTATACAGCTGCCAAGCTGAATAAAGGTGTCATGGGCACTTCTTAGGAACTTTGTATGACACACTGAACTTATGAGTAGCCTAAAATTTCCGAAAAAAGCCACTCATTACATTTTCAAGCTTGAATAATGACAGTATTTAGCAGTACAAGATTCATCATGTACCAGGGAATGTGGCAAAAATCCGGAAAGTAAACAAAAATTGCTGAGTAGTGCTGTAAAAAGTTGTTAATTTCTGATCTGAACATCGAGAAATAATATGTGTGTGTACGTGTATACAATCTTACACGCATTCGTCGGCAATGGTATTATGGAAGAACTCAGTGTACAATAATCCTTCAAGTGACCATTGGAAGCAGCTTTACTCCGGAAACTAGAAAATGATAGCTCTACTGCAGATCCAGCAACCCATCTCAAAATGTCTGGAGAGCCACGCCCATTCCAAGGTTACTTTCAAATACAATAAGCCCCGCATTTGAACATTACTGATATCATTTGGATAAGGGCACTGCAGCACACTTCCAGATTTGTAAATGTTAAATTTCAAGGCACGCATTTAGTATTATGTAAAAATAAGGTTACTGTTATATAGTTATAAGCAGATTGATCTCACCCACGGCCGCTTTCTTAATGACACTCGCTTGCTCATTCGTAAAAATAAAAACAATCGACTTTGATTCGTAGTTAATTTCATGCACTCGCGACAAAATAAGCGCTAAAATTAACGTTGCTAAGCCGCCCGTTAAATATGCAACCTGCATAACAAAACTCTGTACACCACGTGGTGAATGCAACTGAAATTATATGGCAGCCTTTAACGCGCGCATGTGCGTTGTCTTCGTTTGCTTCTTCTGAACAGCAAATGGCCGTTTTCTACATGCACTGGTCTTCTCTTTTTTTCACTCCACACTCTGCCAATAATCAGAACCCCCGCTTCATATAGGCGCGACTCTATATGAAACTCTAAAACTGCTAATAATCATCGATTCACTTGCGACATAGCGGAAAAACACCTTAACTTCAAAATTTATGTCCGGATGTCACAATACTACCACTAATAAACAAAACTAAGCTGATGTAGCTCTTCTTCCTGGTGCGGTGGCGAAGCACAAAACATCAAAAAACGTGAAAATACTACCGACACTAACACATTTCGGGAGGGAATCGATTGTATTCACTACGACTTCCCCAAAGCACGCCGAGATTTTAAGAGTTCATTGTTAGATTAAGTTTGATTGTTTTTTTTTTTCGCAAAAACGACGCAGCAAAAACGAAACACGTCAGTTTCGCAGCGCGGCTTGCTGCGATCATGAAGGGACATTTTACGCGTCTGTTAAAATTCATTATTTTTTTCTGTGTACATTTTCACAAAGTTGCAATGAAACAATTTCGCTGTGCTGATCATGGGGCACGACTCTATCTCAGATGCAGGATTTTTTTGTTTTGCTTTTGTGCGATGTCCGCACGCTTAGTAGATAGAAAGAAGATTTTATAGATTTTGATGAAGATTTTAAAGACTTACTGCAAAAAGATGCAGCACGATGCAAGTTGATGGATTAAGATTCACAAGCTGAAACAAGATTTCGTAAAGATTGATTCGCTAGCGTTGGATTTTCGATCATCTTGAATCTGGATTTAGATGTGTCGCACTTCCAGGTTCTGATGCAGCATTTAAAAGACAACACAAACAAATACACTGGCAACAGAAATAAGTCATCAGTTACACAAATTAACCCAAAATAAGTTGAAACATTTTCGCATGTTTTTTTCCAAAATTAACAACATAGTAGTCGGGCATTCTTGGTTCCAATCGAACAATAAGAAAAACTGGAGCTTGAGGTGAATTGCTGCTCTTTGTGTTATTTCCTATCTTTTACCACTCTCTCCTAAAAATTGATAAATCTCGATTGTTAATGATAGCTGAAAATACGTCATTGATCATTGTTTTTTTCAACTTCTGGTATTCAAACTAATAGTATTCATTGATTTAAGTTTGATTTTAATCGGTCATGGCTATCTCAGATTGCGTCTTTGACCGAGGCAACTAGGTTCTGCTTTGAATGAACACTTATTCACTTCAACATCAAAACACCTTCGAGAGAGAGAGAGAGAGAGAGAATTTTTTTCAATCAGCGCCGCCTTTGACCTGCTTCCGATGTTTACTCTTTTCCGACGACAAACACTCGATTCGATCGACTGAATTATAGCTGTTCCAGCGTTTTGGCAGCATTCGGATGATCCGCGCGATTGTTCACCCCGAGGTCATCGTTGGCAATTCACGTTGCCAGTCGGCTGAGCAATCAACTTGACTTGAGCTCCAACAAATGATTCGAAATTTCCGCGAAATGGTCGCTTTCAAGCGAAAGGCTTTCATCGGTGAACTGGAGTCGGTGACTCATTAAAGTCAACAACTCTGTGTACCTCGTCCTTACCTTCCTTCACCCACCCCCTTCTTATTTCCAGTACAATTAAGCAGCAGTCCGCCATTTAGCTGCAGCACGTGGCTGTTGTAGGGTTGGCTAATTATTGCTTCATGCTAGGTTGTTGTTTCTTCGAAAAAGCTGGCTATGGCCAGAGCCCCTTCCGCCAGGCACATATCCAGCCCCATCAATCCGGTGTCAATTACAGACAATAATCATCTTCAACTCATTTACGAACTGAAGAGCGTTGTGCGTTCTTTATCGAGGAGGGGGATTTCAATCTCGCCCCCCTCGAAAATTCGATCGCGAACGTTCGACTTTCAATTCGGCGCAACGACGACGGCGACGATGATAAATGAATTAATTTCGAATTTGCTAAAAGGCGCGCCGGACCTGGAATGTGATTTGCTCGGTGACGAATCATCGGATTTCCCTCCGCGACGGCGGCGCTGATGGAAGTGCGGCGATAAGAAATTAAATTTTAAGGAATTTGGTGGAGCAGTCGAATTTTGGAAAATGCTTAACCAGGGCTTTCAAAGCGCACAACAGTGACAATCAAATCAAAGTAGGTGCTTGCATCTGAAAGTTCGATGACGTTTCATAGCTAGAACTGTTACTGCTTATCTAAGGCATAAGAGTTAACCGTTCTATTTATGTGATTTTTTCTAGTCCTCTCAAATTATGGTGATAGGCAATAGAAGCGCTGGATCGATTGGTCCCGTATTTACTCTGTTTCAAAATTTATTACACAGATAAAAAGAAACATTGAATTTTATGCATTTTCTAATGCACATAAAGGGAATGCTAGATTTAGCAAAAATTAATGGGATATTTCATGTAAATTGAGGTTAGATAACGCCTGCATCTAGCCTGTTGTATGGCAGATTACAAACATTGTTGTATGGTGCCTGGAAGATTGCATACAACTTCGTGGTTTACGAATCTTTTGGCTTGGAAATAAACGAGGAGAAATTTTACGCGCTTGTTAAAATTATTTTTTTTTTCCGTGAAATTGGATTGAACGATTAATTCGAGAATCCCATCGATTTGAGGGCGATTTCTCCTATTTACCGGCCAGTATTTTGACCCGTTTTCGCCATTTGTAACTCAATTTCGTTAAGTATCCGCAGCGTCAAAACATATTATGGATACTTAAACTTCACTCCACTTAAATGTCCACATTCCGGGCCTTCCCGCCCACTTCAAGCGCCGAATTTTCCCAATTCAAATCAAATGTATACAACCATGATTTGTACTCGGAAAATCAATAGCCACCGCACGCTCACCCACTGGGTATAGTCAGTCAGTCACTGTTCATTCCGCTAAAAGCAAGTTGTGCAATAAAACTAATTCAGGCAAATCTTCTCGCCGGAGCACATCGGAAGGAAAAACTTTTATATTTCCCCCGCCCATCGAAAAAGCCCTTTTTCCTCTCAGCTCTTGACAAACCGTTAATTCCAAACGTCCGGAACGCCATTTTCCATTTACTCACCCCTCGACGATCATCCTCCTCTACGACCGTTTTCGAAACCCATTTCTCATCCTTCGTCAGCCCAAAAAAAGAACCCACTCTTCTCTTTATAACCATAATTTCGAAAAACAATAAAACAATGCTTGAATAGTACAGATTTTAATGGTTTTCTGTATAATGGCAAGTTTCGTCCCGCTCGCGTGCCCCCTGCCCCTGCGCCGACCAAACATTATTTTCCCTACCCGTCGTCGTCTTCGTTGACGTCGTACTTTTCAAGGTAAATGAGGCAAAAGTTAAGCTTAAAAATAGTAATAACAATGGCTCTAACTGGAATAATAACTCTCCCTTGGCAATCCACGGTCCCCTCCGCACCTGCAACCCCATTCTCCTGTCGAAAACTAAAATAAATAGTAATAAAAGCTCCCGCCTCCCGCCACCCCTTCGCCGGTCCCCTGTGGGGGGGTGTCTCGGTGATTTCCTGCACTCACTATGGCGCTCGAAATCAATTTCAACTGGGTTTGGTTAATTATTTTTTATTACGGTTTGGTCCTCTTCCAAGTAAAAACTAGCCCCATTCTGTAGCAAAGCAACGAAAACGGGGCTTACCTGGAAAATTCAGGAAAGACATTAATGTACCAGTTCCTGATCACGAAACTTTGTGCCGCCCCCCATCCCCCCAACCCAACTGTCTGAACTAGATTCCGGATTTTCTTCGGGGGGGGGGGGCAGAAGGCGTCGTAAATCACGCACCGACGCACTACACGCACCCGCCTACCCAAAAGCTACAGCATGAACGTTTGACAAGCCACAATTTAGATTAAAATTCAATGCCCCCCTCTCCTGGTCGTGTCGTTTGGCTGTGCTTCCATGGATGATTGCATTTGACTTCTCTACAAGTAAATTAGCCCGTTTCTTGCGAGTTCATAAATTACCATTGAAATTACGGCGCCCCATTCCCCGGCAACAACCACAATCTCATACGTATATCCTTCGGTAATTTTTGTGCCGATCGGTCTCTCACCCGCAGGGGGGCCCAGCATAGTAATTAGTGCTTTAGTAAAGTCACTTTCACTCTGTTCGGTGTGGTAGTTCTGGGGCCCATCACATTTGCAAATAAATCATTCCCCATCAGTGCGCGACCACCGGACCCGAAGAGCTCTGTGCTGCGGTCGGTGCTCTTCTAATCAGAAGTAAAAGGACAAGAAAAATGGCAATCCATCGTGAGATGGCGCTTTTAATCCTTCCTTGTGATTCATTGGCATTCCTTATAAGTAGGCAGTGACTTCTCGCTCGGATTGGTCCTCGCTGTATGTGTACTGACCGACGAGGATGAGGACGGGACGGGGAGTTTTCAGAGAAGGAAGAGGCATTACAGTCGCAGATCACACGCGGTGTTTAACTTGGCAGCTGATTCTTCGGGGTGTGAATGGGATGACAAGGTGCAGTAGGGTTACCAGATGAGTGCGATTCGTTTTCGTCTGGGGTTCACATTGAAAGAAGATGACAAGTCTTAGGAGGCGTTGCTTCGAAAAAGACACAGTTTGAAAAGAGCGTTATATAATGCACATATCTAGACAAAATAGTACAAAGGTCGAAAGTAACATTTGTAAACAATGACTTCTAGCGTATTTTTCTGGGATCTACTTGCTCACACGAACAAAATAGCACCAGAAACAGATACAGGGAGTTATTACCTTCCCGTCGGTAGTGGATATAGATATAAGCAACCTGACATTTCCAGGAAATTTACGTCATCATTTACGTTTTAAGTCATTGTTTACAATTTTTAGTCTCGACATTGACGATTTTGTCTATTAAAATTGAATAGTACACAGAACAAAATTTTGAATTTTAACAGACTCGTAAAATCGTTCAGTTGTATGTCAAAGCAAGCGTCAACAACGAAATTACCTACAATCTTTCCTACAACAGACTAAGGGTTGTTCGCGACAAAATCTGGACAGATTCAATTTGTAATAAAACAAATTCGCTGTTAGTTCAATCCAAGATGCATATTTTATTCATTTAACTGTGCATTATTAGTCATCTTGAAGCTAATTACCGTTACTTATTTAGGCTGCATGATGAAACTACGAACTTTTGAGTTTACTCCAGCCATTGGGGTCTGTGCCGAGTTCTCTGCAACCGATTTAGCTGCTTTTGTCCAAGATTTTCGAATATTGTCTAAAATTGTTGCTTGTTGTTTATATTGAGAGAGTTCTCTCTTCACGAGAGCGCAATACCGCTCGATAGGTCGCAACTACGGGCAGTTAGGTGGATTCACCTCTTTCGGTACAACATAGACTCCATTCGCTTTATACAATTCCAAAACATCTTTGGCGTAGTGACATGATGCCAAATCAGAGGAGCGTCATGGTTGCGCAGGAATAGTAACAATCGCTTCTTTAGGCATTCTTCACGGTATATTTCCTTTTTTATCGTCCAGGTTCTGATGAAGCTTTGGCTTGCTCGACCACAGCTGCGTATTGCCTGCCAAACCAAATATTTTTTGGGAAACTTGGCTTTTTCTTCGTTCTGAAATGCTCCTCTACGCTGTTACGTTGCATGGCAGTATAATACGACATTCCGGAAAGCTGCTTAAAGTCTTCCAGCACATAAGTTTCATCGTCCATTATCACGCAGGAAAACTTCGTCAAAAATTTGCGATACAACTTGCGAGCCCGGGTTTTAGCCGTCACATTCTATTTATCATTACGATTCGGTACAGTTTTCACCTTGAACGACTTATTACCACTTTGAACGAAAGTTGAGGACATTTTCATTTTTCTAGCGTCAGCACGTACCAAAAGATCTTGTCTCTTCTGCAATATTTGCTTAGCCTTCGCGTCCTTCTAGTCCTGAGATCCGTTTTTGTTCCGCTCCCAGCCTTCCCGGCTGTTGTCGAACGTGTTTCGGACGATTTAAGAACGTTATGGACAGTGGTTGCAGGAAAACCAAGCTTTTTTGCAAATTTTTCTTACTGACAGATCCGGATTTTCATTGCGACCGCACACAATTGCATTTTGCACTTGCTCTTCTTTCGACGCCATCTTCGATCTTAAAACTTGTAGTATCACCAAAAATTGTTTTTACGCAATGAACAGACATACGTTTATCAGCCTGCGAAATATTTCACGCATTGAGGAAATATTTGCAGATATATACGTATTTAGGGGTGTCCAGATTTTGTCACGAACAAGCCTTAGATTCAGGCGTTATCTGGTTTAAATGTAGGAGAAATATACCATAAACCTATGCCATATCTAGCATTCCATATATGAGCATAGGTAAAGCAGAAAATTGCATGTTTCTTTGTAGATTTGCCATAAATAAATTCACAGAGTTTCATGTCATGTCGATGTCGCCTAAATCAGGTCTGTTGTATAAAAGATTGCAAACAATTTCTTCATTAACGCTTGCTTTGGCTTGCAATTGAATGAGTGGAATTTGTATGCGTCTGTTAAGAATCATTATTTTTTCTGTGTAGGTTGAACACATGAAATCCGAGTGTTCGGTTTAAAGGTGGGAAAGGATTAAAAGATTCACTCGCAGTGAATTCCTCAACATTTTCATGCCTTCGACAATGGTTGGACAGTCAATGGTTAGTAACAAGTCATCAAACGCAATCTGTACGGAAACGGAATAGCAATTGCAATTTTGACAGTTGTCGCAAACGACGGTTATATGTCCATTGATATGGAATCGGCTTGAATCTAACCTGTTTTCTATTCTACAAGTAGACAGTATACAGAAAAAGATGTAATTTTAACAGACGCGTAAAATAACCCCTTTCGTTTAGTTAAAATAAATAAAAAAATAACGTAATTCAGAGAGACTCCCTTCGTCGACTTTCTTGCGTTCCTACGGCTATGTAAAAACATGTTCAAGTATTTTCAACACAGTACGGTAATATAAAGTGTAATTGAGGATCCAATACTTCAAAAACATCAGCAATTGGTTTAATAGACAATCTATTCACGAAAGAGAAAGTCGACGAAGAGAATCCTTCTATGTAACTTAGGACCTAATGCATTGTTCAGCTTGAATTGTTTGCAATCTTTCATACAACATACAACATTGTTTGGAATCTTCGATACAAAAGGCCTGATTCCAGCGATATCTGGCTTAAATTTAAGATTCCATTAATTTATGCCAAATCTAGCATTCCTTTCATGTGCATTAGATAACGCAGACAATTAAAAGCTTCTTTCAAACTGTGTAGAAACTCAGTTCAGGCTTTTCCGCTGCTGTTTTGCCGCCACCACCTGTACACAGTTCAAAAAAGTAATGTACAGTTCTGTCAAAAATGGCACTTCATCCCTTGTCTCAAATATTGTACGTAAAAGCCTGCACGGAAACAAACTCGATCTTGAATTTGTGAACAAAAACTGACGATAAACTGGATTCATGAGCTTACACAGAAAAAAATAATTAATTTTAACAAGCGTGTAAAAGTTCCCCTCGTTCAATTCCAAGCCAAAGGTGGCGTAAACAACGAAATTGTTTGCAATCTTTCATGCGCCATACAACAATGTTTGCAATCTTTCATACAACAAACTAGATTCAGGCGTCATCGGGCTTAAATTTACATGAAATATCCCATTATTTTCTGAAAAATATGGCATGATGATGTTGTTCAAAAAGAAAATAATTTTTTCATCACCATGAGGCTCTAGGAGTGGACAGAATTTTGTTTTTGCTAGAACAAAATTGTGAAGAGAAAGTATTGATAGTTCCGTTAGCGCACGGCAGGCTGTGAAAATTGAATAGAAGTAGTTTTTTTTTTTTAAATTGAGCGGAGGGCATTGGGAGGTAGTATTTCGAACCAAACACACAATCTTTTGCCAAGCATCTCCATGCGGAGTAGGTCAAGGCAGGAGCGAATCCACCACCTTGACTGGCAAAAGAATGTCAATTGTGTTTATTTTTGGCATACGACTTCTGCTTTACCTATAGCATTCCCATTATGTGCATTATATAACGCAGAAAAAGCAATGTTTCTTTTTATTTTTGTGGTTCTCGTTTATGTGATCTATGTGACTCATATTCATATTCATATTCATGAAAAGTTTCCCAACGCTGAGTTGCTTAACAACGATTTAACGCTGCTGTAGAAGGCTCTCCCATCCCATGGCCATGCGTGAGAATTGGCGCTAACAGAATGACTCGCTCTATTTTTGATGTTTTTTCTCTCACTTCTGCGATTACTCATTCGCTGTAATGAGATTTCACAATGGCCACAAAGCAGGAGAACGATGCGAAGCGATGTAATCGAAGCGATGTAATCGAAGCGATGCAATCAAAACGATGCGTGTCAGTTGTGAATATGTGCAGCAATACGACGAGCTTCCACTGCAGAAGGATCCTTGTTGTTTTAATAAGTACTTCTCGCATTTAAAATATAGTCGAGATTCCTACAGCGTTCAATTGTGAACGGGCGTAGATATCGGCATCAAGAATTACACATACTATTGGGGGCAAATATCTGTAATTACGTGAAGAGATTGGAACCTGGTGTTTTTAAAAAGTTGTTCAGTCGATAACACACCGGTCAGGAAGTCCCCGGTTCGACAAAGAAAATAACTTTTTTGTATCCTAGAGGGTTTGAGCTGTTTAGTGGAATACCTGTAACTAGAAATTAGAAGAAGAATTAGTATCTTCCATTTAATTCCAACTACCTTTGCTTATCTTCGACAGATACGCGTATTTCGTCTACAATGTGCAGACTTCTTCAGTGTCTCGTACTAATAACTCGACTGCCCAGTCGAGTTATTAGTACGAGACACTGAAGAAGTCTGCACATTGTAGACGAAATACGCGTATCTGTCGAAGATAAGCAAAGGTAGTTGGAATTAAATGGAAGATACTAATTCTTCTTCTAATTTCTAGTTAACTTTTTTGTTCAAATTTGGATTTTCTTCATCAATATATTCTCCTTGACGAGCAATACAATCATTCCAGCGACGCTCCATCATTTCGATACCACTTTTATATCATGATTTCGAATTGGTCCTCAAAAAACGCTTCAGTTTCGGTGATGCCCTTTGATCCAAACGTCTTGCCTACAAGCATCGGTTTCAAATCTGAGGAAGCATCGGTTTCAAACAGGAAATAAGGAATGTATCGAAAATAAGCTATCCACAAACATTTGCGTTCAAGAGAATTTGGGCTAAGGCGTCCAAAAAATGTTTATGAAACAAATAACCCAAACTTGATGAAGCATACCAGGCAATTTTGTTGTTGATTTGCCTGGCACAGAGTCCGGATAATGCTTACTAAGCCATTCTATTGCTTGGACAGTATTTTTTAACATTAAAAAGCAATGTTTTATGAGAACACGAAATTCTTTGTTATTCATATTTATTTTTTACTGAGGTAGCGTCACTTCAAGCTCAAATATCACAAACTAGTAAACAAAATGTCATGAAATATTGATATTTGATGAATGCATCTATCGAAAGCTATCAAGTATTTCCTGGGTGACATCTATGTGTCAAACCGGGGACTTCTTGACCGATGATCCCATAAGACCTCTAGTGAGGCACCTGATAAAACTTTGGTAGACCTGGAAAACCTGGGCAAGTGGTCATTTTGTTGAATGAGTCTTATAAATCTGCGATACTTGTAAAATCACATTACACTTGTGAGCTGGAAACTAACCCTCCAACTGCTTTGGTCCTGGCTCCTGCTTCAGAGTTCTTCAATTTATGAGATTTGTTCAATTTTCTAATATATTATAAAGGCGTCATTTGAATATTTTCGCTTCTGGGATCTGAAACCCCTTTATTTTAAAAACAACATTACGAAAATCGATTGAGGTTAAAAAAAAACAATGGTAAATTGACCTCAACGGTCACCGGTGTCCTTCCAAGTAACAACAACCGTGAAATTGGCAACATCAGGGAACTAATATGAGTAATTGTTAAAAGGTTATTGTATTCGAGTTTAGAAGCAAGAATTTAAACCCTCTGAAGCAGCAGTTGATTTCAACTGCATATATTTACTCAGCCTTACACTGCGTGGCTTGTAAAATGAGACGACTCGCTCTCACATGCGAAGTGACAACGCCTCGTGTGAGGTTACTCTCTATTTGATTTGCAAGGGAGAGCCACTTCACACAAGTCAACAACTGTCACCTCATATGTGAGAGGGATTCGTCTCACCTCACACGCCACGCAGAATAGGACTGACTGTCTATCCATTCGCTTTGCAATTTGGAACAAAAGGTATCAGCGCATTAACGGATTTTTGACGAACTGAAAAATCCTCTGTTCATGAACGTCTCCTCAAATTCTCCTTTCGTCGAAAAAAAGTAGTTTTAACTCTTCATCGCATTTTATCGATGGCATTGAAGCGATCGCCTCACTTGCATTGCATCACTCACATTGCCTCACACTCGCTCCATATCCAGTTCCTATGGGTGGGTCGCGGATGAAGAGAGTGAAGCAACAATTCGCTCATTTTTGGTTCACAGATCTTCGCATCAAAAAAATGCTTCGGTTCATTCGAGAATGGAAGAATTCAAGCTGAACAATGCATTAGGTCCTAAGTAACATTGAGAGATTCTCTTTGTCGACCTTCTCTTTCGTTAATAGTTTGTCTATTAAACGATTTGCTGATGTTTTTGACGTATTGGATCCTTAATTACACTTTATATTACCGTACTGTGTGCTGAAAATAATTGAACATGTTCTTACATAGCCGTAGGAACGCAAAGATAAAGTCGACGAAGAGAGTCTCTCAATGTTACTTAGGACCTAATGCATTGTTCTGCTTGAATTCGCGTTGTACGAGGCGGGTATCAGTAACGTTGAATAAAACCATGAATTCATGATTACCATTACCTCATATGATTGTCTTCACGCAAAACAGCAGCTGTCATTTTGCATGTTTTGCATGCAATGATTATTTCAGAGAAGCTGTTTCATCGATTGCCATCTTAATTTAGGAGAGATCTGCTTTGTAAAACAGTTCTCCGGCGCATAAGCTACTCATAAGTTCTTAACATTATGCTATTGAATATTTTTGAGACTAGCCATTCAAAGAAGTGAAAGCCTTACAAGCTGAGCACAAGCGATTTTTTCAGTGTATTGCGTCAGTGTCAAGTTCAATTTATAGTAAGCCTTCACGGAACTGAAAAAAACCCTAAAATTAGCTTATTTCTACGCAACCGTGAACTATCGTTCAAGAGGTGTGAATTTAGGAAGCTGTTGTCTTTATTTGAGAGACTTTGGTGGCTGGTCCGTCTCGGAATTTAGGAAACTTAGGTTTACTTAATTTTAGGAGAACGGGGGTAAATATCAAGAAGGTAAATAAAAGCAATCCTGTTGTTTCGATCAGATAAATAAAAATAGATAATTGTGCTAGTTTTCATTCATTAAAAGTAAAGTATATTTCAGCACAGGTAACAAATTAGTATTTGTTTATTTTATTGAAAATAAAAAACAATAATTGTTAGCGTACTCAACCACGTACGCCACGTTTTTCCTCAGATAAAAGTTGCAAATTCTGCGACCGCGACTGAGCCGGAACCTCTCCGGTGGATTTAAAAAACAAATGGCAACGTCATGGAAGCAAGTGCTTTGGAGCATTTTTCAATCCACCGCAGAGTTGTTATTACTCAACACAAACTTTATGGTGAGGTACTTAGTGTTGAGAAAATTTACTGAGAGGTAAGATCTTAAGACCAAATTGAGTTGTATGAGGAGGTCCAGTTTTAAGTTTTTTTACCAACCTGTAGGTAATGTGTACATCACTGTTCAGTTAAAATGAACCAACAGAGCACGTTAACTTCTACCTGATAAGATGCTATTACGCGTTTACTTAAATTTAAATAATTTAAACTTAAATTTTCAGTACTTTTCATTTTCCGTGTTCAATTGACAAGCTCTAGAATTTTAATTGAAGCATTTTTTTTCCATACACTGTCTTAATAAAAGCAAGCATAGTATTCAATTTCCCCTTCAAGATTTCTTAAGGCTGAATATTTCAAAAATTTAAAAACAGTTTTTTTGCGTCGCGTTATTTTGCATAGAGTTAAAAAAGTAGCAAAACTAAGCGAGCTTTCGGCGTGCGAAAAAATTAATTTGTCAAAAAATACTTTTGAACTTTTCGAACACTATTTTTTACACCGTCTTGGTTAAATAGGAGTAATAGAAAAATAATCAGTGTATTAAACCGTTATAATGACGCATAAAAAGAAACGGTTCAACTTACTATCCAGCCGGTTTATTTTCATTTGGTGTTTCCTTTTTCTATTTTTGGTTTAAAGGATACATATCCCCACTTAATCTAAAAATAAATGGATTAATAACAACATAAAAGTTCCCACAAAAATGAAAAGTGTTTTTTGTCGTTTCCCTTAGAGTGGTAATAAAAATTCTAAGAATGAATTGAGGCATATCCCGCTAGTATCACACCTGCTTTGTAAGTGCCTTGATATAAACGTCCTACGACATGGCGGCAAAGTAAATGAGAAGAATATGTGTATCATGTGTATTTAATTGAAAGTATCTTTCACTACTGGTCAAAATCTTGGTCTCACATGCAGGCCTATAGCAAACCCTCTCACCATCAGCAAGGTGGAAATCTGACTTTTGAGAGGGAAAATACCTCAAAGTAAATTGAAACTTATTACCGAGAGTATATCCCCAGTGGATAAGCATTTTCCGTCAGTCTATTGCTCAAACTTACACCCGGCCGGTAGACAACACCTCTCCTGGCAACCCTATATCGCATCCGATATCGAAACAAATCTCTTCTGCCAGCAGGGGTAGCGGTGCGTACTTCCTCCTAACACGCCAGCCGAGAGATGTTGTTTATTTAATTTATTATTTATGTATGTAGATATCGGAATTATGTAAATCTTTTTGTTTTCGTTCAGGCACAATTTGTACACATTCGCCGATTTTTTTTTCGTCGTTCTCTCCTTTCACCGATTTCCACTATTATTTCTGCTGCCAGTTCGCCTGCGAGTTAGACTAACGATCGAACACGCCATGGAATAAAATATTTGCCGTCAATTATGTGATGAAAGCGCACCCTTTCCTCGACTTGAACTTGTACTCCATTTGACTCTCCCCGACGACGACGACGACGACGACGACGACGGGTTGATCCATAATCCAGGCTTGTCACAACATTCGAATTCTTCATCGCTGTTTTCGGAAATTTATTTCCCTTCGCCTTCGTCGCCCCTGAGTGACTGTGTGAGGGGGTGGGGGTGAGCGGAAGCGAATCGCCTACTCCGTTCCCTGCTTAGTGGGTCCTTTTCGCCGACGAAAGACTGTGGTGTGGTGGCCTCGCATTTTCTTCAATTTGACTGAGGGCTCTTTCTTCAGTTATGGTTATTTATGTATATAAATATACCTAAATTAATTTAATTGAAGCTCGGAAAACCGGACGAACCCTTGCGGGTAGTCCAGTTGAGGGGGTGAAGTGGAGTGGAGGAACGTCCGTCGAGAAATAATGCTAAAAGGCTAACGCAATTTTGACGGAGGAAATTTTTTAATCAGAGTAAATTATAGCTCAACTCTCGGGTTTTCCTCGTCGACAGTGCACTGCCCATTGTTTGTTTTTCTTCTGTTCCCTCTACTATCCACTAAGGAGAATGTGGTAATTTTTGGTTGAACAAGAGCCAAATATATTCTGATGCCACCGATCCTTTGCCCAACACCAGACACAAATTAGAACCGCACTAATCGAGAGCAGAAACACCAGAATTGACAGTTAAAATAAACAAATTTACATTCTAATTTTTCTCAACTAGAGTGTGGTGGAATGGAAAAAAAAATCTGTTCCTCCATGCTGGGGCGATTTGCCTAACATGCAGGCGCACCCACCACGGTGCTGCTAACGACACGGCACTTTGACGTGTCTGAGAGAAATGAAGAAAATCCGGGCGCACTTGCTGCGAACAGGCAGTAAAACTTCCAATCATCATCGGCGTGGTTGGTGGTGGTAATTTTCCGAAAGGATAATTTGAAATTTATTCAAATTATTTATTTGCTCAAGAAAACTTTCTCTCTCCCATGCCGCCGCCATCCGGCATCGGAGCTGAAAAGGTTTGTCATTTTGCGGCCTGGAAACTAAGTCTGCCATGCCAGGCACAATAGAATTTTAATTCAAATGTGAATAATTAAATCATATCGTTCCCGATGAATTTTATTCCGCCATCCGCCCTTCCTTCCTTCAATCACAGTTCGAAACAATCTTCCGCATTTCCTGTCCCACAGCTGGATCTCCTCTCAATTATCACAGCTCCTGTGCATGTTTCATCTCTATTATTTTTAACATCAGCAAACGGAGGCACTTGGTGAGGAGTGTCCCAGAATTGTCGATTGTCCTATAATAAGGCGAAATCACAATCAGCTTTCTGCTGTTCTGCTTCTTCAAGTGTAATAAATGTTTTAAACTTGAGAGCCGAGCCATTGCTCTCCGGTCCGTTTTTAATTCACATCAAGGCTATAGTGTTGCCGTTGTTCAAGATGAAACGGCTCCTCTTCCTCTACTACTACTACAGTGAGTAGACATCATTCCATGCATATCACACAAAAGAAACCTTTTCCTCCCACAACCGTCCCATCGTATCCTGCAGTCAGATATTCACTCGAAATATTGTGCTCATCGTCGTCATTCCGAGTCATCCCTTCATATACCGAAGAATAGCAGTCCCCCCATCAGTTCCCAATGGCCAGAGCAATGGCCAGTTTCCTTCTGAATGGAACCGAGAGAAACGCTTCAATATAAATAACATCATCGGACTCAATATTTAAAATTGAATATTTTTCAATATTAATACCAAGATTCATGCATTATGGTTGCCCATTTTTATGCTGTGATCATCATCCTGACAAGCACACGCACATATGTCCTAGAAGCGAAACCAATATTGGTAATGATTACGTCTGTGGATTTATTCAGTCAGGATGACGATTTCGATTCCGATTCCGATTGAAAATGAAGTTTCGTTTGCTGTTGCAACAGCAGTTGCCACTGTTCTAAAGGGTTGCAGCCATTTCGATATTATTAAACGAAGAAGAAGATGAACATCTATCCAGTCCGACGAGCAGATTGCCAAACTTCTCAACTAAAGGGTGTTCCGATCAAAATTTGGTCAAACAGTAATGTGTGTGAGTCGATCAAAGTTTTTTATTAATAAGTCAAATTCTTTTTCTTTTTCAAGTTCAGTTAATACAGAATACAGGAGAAATATTCAGCTAAGCTTCCTTTTTATCGAATGCAAATTGACCACTTTATTCGCCGCAGAACGCCAGTTTGCCTTGAACTGTTTCTCGCTCACAACAGCTTTTCGAGTCTTCTTAAGGTTCCGCTTGACGATGGCCCAATATTGTTCGATTGGGCGGAAGCTCTGGCGTGTTCTGAGGGTTCTTGTCCTCCACTTGAATGGCCTTTTTTCCGTAATGGCAAGATGCCAAATCCGGCCAAAATAGAATGGAACAATTGTGTCGCTTCAGGAAAGGCAGTAGACGTTTTTGCAGGCACTCGCTCAGATAAATTTCCTGGTTAACCGTTCCGGTCGCAATGTAAACGTTGCTCTTCAAGCCACAGGTACAGATGGCCTGCCACACCAGATATTTTTCGTGAACTTTGACAATTTGGTGTGCTGTAAAATATCTGCCATCTTTCCCCTTCCGGTTGCCGCTTAAAATTCCTGTCCAGGAAGCTGTTTAAAGTCTGCCTTGACGTAAGTTTCATAATACTGTACCACGCAATCAAACTTCGTCAGCATCGTCGTGAACAACTTTCGCGAACGTGCTTTGGCCGACGTGTTTTGTTTATCGTCACGATTTAGAGTCACCACTTTCTTTCATGTAAGTCAACAGTCCAGCTCGTTTTTTAGCTCTATCCACGGTTGAAGGCGCCACTCCCAGCTTATTTGCAACATCTCAGACGGAGAGGTTGGGTTTCCACTTGAAACAGCGGGCAACTCTTTTTGTCGTTGCTGTGGCCTCCGGCTTTCGGTTTCCCCCTGATGCAGCTTTCCTGGCTGTCGACAAGCGTTCACCGAACTTTTTTAAATGAATCGCGAAAGAATTCGATAATTCAGCTCCGAGTAGCACAAGGCTAGTGAACAAAAGCATTTTTCATGTGAAAATTTCTGGGGAATCAAATGGAAGGGATCCCACTTGCCGCAAAATTCAGCGGACGGAGATATTCGGCTTTTTTACCCCAATTCCCCCGTATTTTCGAATAATGCCCTGTAATCTATGCTTAGAGGGGTCTATGTAAAACTAGCTGACCACGGTGCGAGCGTTGCTACGCCTGCAACTTAATGAATGAACAATGGTTGTTTTTTGGAAAGTGTTTTTTTTTTACCAAGAAGGGGTTCAAGCTTCTATCAGAACATTCTTCTCACCCGAGAAATACACAATTTGTGTTTTAGTTATCTGGATAATTCTCATGTTTGGTTGAAATTTGTGTTCAGAATCTCCATAGAAACATTTCTTGCATTCAAAAAACCCCGCACGCCAATTTTGGTTCCATTTGCTTGATTTGTGCTCAAGTTATGCAGAAATTTGTGTTTCATTTGTATGAGAGCCCTCTCCCCTTCCAGAAGAGGAAAGGGGTCTCAAACAACCATTGGAACCTTCCCCAGCCCCAAAAACCCCTGCATACACATTTTCACGCCGATCGGTAAGACAGACAGATTTTAATATATATAAAAACCACATGCCAAATGTGGTTTCATTTGCCTGAATAGTTCTCAAGTTATGCATAAATTTGTGTTTCATTTACCCCAACCCCCCACTTCAACAGGGGAAGGGGTCTTGAACTACCATAGAAATATTTCTTGCCTCCAAAAACCTCCACATTCCAAATTTGGTTCCATTTGCTTGATTAGTTCCCGAGTAATGCAGAAATTTGTATTTCATTTGTATGAAAGCCCCTCCTCCTCCCTTCGAAAAGGCGAAGAAGTCCAAACCACCTTAGAAACATTTATCTTCTTAAGAAACCTCCACATGCCAAATTTGGTTCCATTTCTCTGATTAGTTCTCGAGTTATGCAAGGATTTGCGTTTCATTTGTATGGGATCTCCACCCCCCTTTCAGAAAGGGGAGGGGTCTCAAATCAACATAGAACCATTTTTTGTCGTCAAAAACCACCACATACTAAATATGGTTCCATTTCCTTGATTAGTTCTTGAGTCATGAAGAATATTGTATTTCATTTGTATCGGAGCCCCCCCGCCCTCCCTTTTAGGATGGGGAGGGGTCTGAAACCAACATAGAAACATTTTACCACCACTTGCTAAATTTCGTTCCGTTTGCTTGATTAGTTCTCGAGTCATGAAGAATATTGTATTTCATTTGTATCGGAGCCCCCCCCCCCCCCCTCTCCTTTTTAGGATGGGGAGGGGTCTCAAATCAACATAGAACCATTTTTTGTCATCAAAAACCACCACATGCTAAATTTTATTCCGTTTGCTTGATTTGTTCCTGAGTTATGTAGAAATTAGTGTTTCATTTGTATGGGAGCGCCCCTTTCCAAAGGAGGAAGGGGTCTTTAACTATCATAAGAACCTTTACCGGCCCCAAAAATCCCTACATACAAAATTTCACGTCGATCGGTTCAGTAGTTTTCGGGTTTATTGGGTTCAGACAGACAGACAGACAGAAATCAATTTTTATATACATAGATTTCCCTAGAAATTGAATCGAAGTGGTTGCAGCCACCGCACGGGTTGGGTAACAGAGATATTGCTGATTTTACGCCACTTCCCCCATTTTTCGAATACTCTTCATTAATCTAAGGTCGGAGGGGTTTGCGGTGGTCAAAATAAGCCTATTCTTATGTAGAATTTCCCTAGAAATCGAATGGAAGTAGTTTCAGCCACAACACGGGTCGGGTAACAGTGATATTGGGCTTATTTTGCCCCAATTCCCCGAACTTTTGAATATTGCTGAATGATCTATGATCGGAGGAGTCTGCGGTAGTCAAACTAGGCCTATTCTTATGTAGAATTTCCCTAGGAATAGAATGGAAGTAGTTGCATTCACCGCACGGGTCGCGAAACACAGATATTGGGCTTATTTTACCCCAATTCCCTGTATTTTCGAATAATGCCTAGTAATCTATGCTGAGAAAAGTCTGCGGTAGTCAAACTAGGCCTATTCTTATGTAGAATTTCCCTAGAAATCGAATGGAAGTAATTGCAGTCACCGCACGAGTTGGTAAACGGAGATATTTCTGATTTTACCCCACTTCCCCATATTTTCGGAATATTGTCTCGTGCTCATCAATCAAGTATCTTCTCACGAGTCAGCATGGCCTAGTGAGATCAACCACGGATTCAGTATCAGCATTTTCCAAATATTCAGGATCGAATCCCACGTCAGAAACATTAAAAAAACGCTGGACAACTCCACGTGGTTGTGCTTTTAGTCATTTACATTTCGAGTCGATAAAGAAGATCTGTCAGTTCTTCATGCAACCACCAGAGAGACGTTTTTTTTTTTAATTTTTGACAAAATACTCGTAGCTCTTTGTATTGTTTTCGTACAATGCACGAATGTTCTTTCTGTGTCATCAAATGCTTAGTGCTTTTGACAGTTGCACGTGTGCCATTAATTACGAATGTATCTTCATAAAACGTACATATCCGTTTCGTTGCTGAAAACAACGAATGAATTTGTGAGTATTACCTTCGATTTTGTAATATAAACGAAAATTAACTTTCAGTGTATATTCGTCATCGTTTTCGCTAGATTGGGAAATGTTTTCGTGTTCCTGTTCGTCAGATACACAGAACTGTAGCATCTGCGCTTCGAACTCTGGGACATGATGCTTCCAGAATGATTTTTTGCTGCTTGATTTGACCGATAGATACGCCATCTTGGGATTAGACCAAGTCAAAGCTGAAGTTTTCCGTGCAAAGTGCAATCGGGAGAACTTGTGTCGCTTGTGTCTTGTTTCTCCGGCCTGTTCGTCGACGAAGTTCATCGTAAATGGCTAGGAATATCAATTCCGGTAGATGCTCATATTTATGCAGACATCAATCTTCTTCAGTAAAATCAGGTGCTTATTACGTGCCAGTAATTTGTACGTAAAAAATCACGTAACATTTGTGTGATTTTTACGTAGAATGTAGATTCACGTTGAATTCACATAGCTCTTACGTGAATTCCACGTATTTATTACTAATTTTGGCAGTGGGCGAAAATTACGTGCGTTTCACGTGGAGACAACGTGTCGATTTGCTTGAGTGTAACTGACATTTTTTTTCCGCTATTGCACGCACAGTAATGAAGCAAATCTGTCAAATTTTCTGTGTTTTTCTGACATTTCTGACTAATGAAACAAATCTGTCAAATATTCTGTGTTTTTCGATTCAAAATGTTTTCAAACCAGAAAGTTACGGAAATTTATTTGAAAAGCTGGAAGAAACAGCATGTTTTGGATTTTGTTCGGTAGAATCTTAAAGTGGAAGAAAATGTTGGGAATTATTCGGAAATACGGGGGAATTGGGGTAAAATAAGCCAGGAATTTTCACATAAAAAATGCTATTGTTCACTAACTTTGTGCTACTTGGAGCTTAATTACCGAATTCTTTCGCGATTCATGTACTTTTTTTTCCACAGTGTGTTGGTAACAGTTAATTTAGCAACACTCAACAATTTCGCCAACTTGGCGTGAGAGAAGTTTGGATTTTCGCCATGCACGTGCAAAATTTTGATGCGTTGCTTCTCTTCCTTCGACGACATTTTGATAACTGAAGTGCTAATCTCAAAATCAAAATAGAGGAATGATGCTACACGCACACATCTTCAAAATGAGGGGTGTGCAAATTTTTTAATGCACGATGAAAGCAAATGCGTCAAGTTTAGGTCGACCAAATTTTGATCGAAACACCCTTTGGGTAAACGGAATTCCCATGGCAGCGCATGGCCATCTGCCTCGGAAGGGCATCAACGTCATATGCTTGTCCAATCATTTCCAAAATTGCAGTTTATTCAACTCAATTTGCATCCATCTCATTTAGAGAATCAAAACAAGATTGATGATCTTGTTTCACCGACATTAGCATCGTCGTCGTCGTCATCTTCATTTCCAATCAATCTCGTCTCATCTGCAACACGGGAATCGACTTTTTTCCAAACCCAACAGTTGCTTCAGTTCCAATAAGGACTCTCCAATTCCGATTTGCGGCTCATTTTTGTGAACTCTCCATTCTTCTGGATCTGGTTGCTGCTGGCCGGAGTCCGAAAAATACAGAGATCTCAATTCAATCTAACCCATCAACCGCGCTTCTAGTCAGGAAAACCTGCTTTGGAAACTTTTCCAATCATCATCATCATCATCATTCGCATCCCGATGCTGTCTGCCATCGGCACTCTTTTGCGAGGCGAGCGCGCGTACGCGAATAATTACCCCACGAGAAACAATTCCTTGCGCCCTGTTTCGCAATTAACCTCGCTTTTTGCCGATCAGCTTGATAAACATGTGTCTGTACATCATCAAGAATGCCCGGGCCTCTTCTGTTCCCTACGACGAAGGCAAGACGAACGAAAATCCAGTGAATTAATTCAATTTCATAATCAACTTTCCGCCCGGCATCCGTCCAAGCAACCGGGCCTGATCGATGTTGCTATTCTTCTAATTTCCCACTCCCTCCGAGCAAGAAGGTGCAGGCAAAAAGAAGCGCATATCTCCTTCAGCAGTAGATGTGTTCGCAAATAGTTTTTCGCCATTTCCAATACCGAACGGCGAGAAAGAAACTTTGGCAGCCAATGAACGACTTGTCTATTTGCTGGCTGATCTATTATTACCGGGAACAGCAGCGTGATGGCCAAGAATGGCTGAATGCGAGTAGAACCATTATTACCGGGGCACGGCTTCGACGGCCCCCAGGACCTTCTAATAGAAAAACTGCGTGCATGAGTCTAATTTTTCCCAAACTACCACCGCCTACCATTCCGTACTCCCCCGCTTCAATCAGTCATTTCCATCGAGCTCTAATTATTTCGGTGTTTCAACCTTCGTCCTTTGTTGATTTCAGTTGGTAGGATCTAGGTGTGTCCTGCTGGGGCAATAGGTAATGTGTATGGCAAGCAACTTTCGGGTTGGGTTGTTTATTCTTACGACTCTTACGAACAAGCCTTCGCGGCCTTTATCATCATCGAACGGTAACGGTTCCTTGAGTTGGCGTACTCCTTAAAATGTCTACAAACTCAGTAACAGCGGGCAGCGAGAAGGAATTTCTGTTTCTTCATTCCTCGTCTGCCCGATCCGTAATCACCGCAGCGACGCGGGTGAGGGGGTGGCACGTGAAAAACAATCAAGTAATTGATTCTCCAATCGCGATTTGCGTTCCTTTCCCGGCTCACGTTTACGTTGGATAATTACCAATCAAACACCCACCCAAAGGGCCGGCCTATCAAGCTTCTGGGATTCGATAAACTTACGTCATGTGGCCAGTAATAGCGAAACTATAGCCGACCGACCGCGAACGAATAAACGGACTAGTTGTGCCCGTAATGGTTTTAATTAATCTCTTCCCCTTCTTACGCACTTGGCATTTACGTTCCACGTGGCTCATGCCAGACATTTTTTATGTATTTCTGTCGTGTTGTCGTTTAGGAGGGTGGGTGGACCGGCCGAACAAGCCCATTGTTTGTAATCGTAACAGCTTCGAATAAATTTGGAGGCCCGTGATCACCTTCTGATACTGGTGGTGTGTAATTAGTCCACCTTAGAACCTGAAAACGCCTCGCGAGCAGGACCGACAGATACCTGAACATTAGGTATCGTGAAAAATTCGCGCGGGGCGCTATCTGAACCGCAAATGGCCGCGCTGATTACTTGTCGAAGTTAGAAATGCTAATTAAATTGCCTGCCGCGGTTGACCGACGGTCAACCTGCCAAAAGGCACAACCTACCATATGATAAACGTAGATGGTCCTAGCAGCAGGCTCCATTAATGACATTTTCTTCAAACACGACCGTCCATGGGAAAACTGATACCGAACATGCAATGTGTCTTCAAACATGGTCAAATACCGAAATAATAAGGTGCTTCCCAATTTGGGCGGAACCGTTTGTGCCCTCTGGGCAATACCCGGTAAATGCCCTCTCTAAACGCTCAAAACAGCCTCTCTTTCACTTGTGTTACTGTCCTTTTTTTCTCACGGAAAAGTTCCTCAATTGTCGTAAAAAGTGGAAAAACTCAAATCTGCGTGTTTTTGGTTTTCATAGTGCCAGAATCGATCAAAGTCAAAGCATCGCCCAATACTACCTCTTCTCAACCGATCAACGAAAATTTAAATCTACTCAAACATTTATTGTGAATCATTGATAAAGATCTAAAAAATATTGAACAATGAAGATCTAACAATATTGATATAAATCGTTACCGTCATCGTTTAGAAATCGATTTGTATTGCCAGTTTGACCCAAGTACAAAATTTATGAGTCGACGTGGTTTGTTTGTGGGAGCAAACAGATCCCAGAAAAATACGCTAGATGTCATTGTTTACAATTGTTACTTTCGACCTTTTGACGATTTTGTCTAGAAATTTTGTTTCTTCATTTGATACTCCAAATCATCCCCACCTAGATGAGATTGAATATTGATATCGACAACAGCACAGACGATAATGAACAAAACCAAATAATGACTTCGACACTCAGCGGTTGCTTTGGTCAAGAGAGTATACTGTCATTTCAAAATTCAAATTCACGCAGATAGTTGGTCTGTCCGGTAAGGTTGTCTTCATTTTTCAGCTCATTTTGAGAGCAGATGAATTGATTTGTACCTGACATGGGACGAGTTTATGGGTGTAGTTGTTTTGAATGTAGCATTTCTCGGCCATTTTTTCGTGTATCTGATTATGTAAACAAAGAGATTATGAACGTATATTTCCCGGAACTTTTACTACTTCCATGCAAATTAGCGCCACCATCACAAAGGATAATAATTGCCTAACATGACGATGGTGCTTATTTTCCTCGATGTGCAACGCGTTTGAGAAATTGATGCTTCAATTCTTGTTTACCACTATTACGATAACAAAATCAGATACGTCGTTTTGAATAAGTGGTCGAGATTTGAAAGAATACCATGGCAAATTTCTGGCTCAACGCATGAATACCACAATGAAAATTAGTCTCCAGTAATTAACACGTTCTAACTAATTATTTGTTATATATGTTTCTAAGCAGACTGTTGGTGATCTCATGTAACAACGCTCAATTGAAAGCCGATCTTGGATTGCTAGATATAGTCACAGAGAACAGACGTCCAAGCTGGAGTTCCCTTCGTGTGTAAATTTCTGCAACTGCTATTTTGAAATTACAGCTCTTCAGTTAGTTTTGGTAAATCGGAGATTTGATAGTTTGTCAATTTCAGTTTGGTGAAAAAGTGTGGAAAAAATTTTCAAGCCTGTATGTTTGTTCTCTGTGATATAGTGTTCCGTTGGCCGGTGTCTCAGATTTATTCAAAAATTTGGGCTAGATTTGCCAGCATCACTTGGAAGTCTTCTCAAAACCCCACGAAAATCCAGAGCCCGATAAATGTGTAATGGTGTCCTTCACATCCATTTTTAAATCAGTTTAGTTTGATTGATCATACCCAAGAGCTACATCTTATTATGATTTCCTTTTCGGTACACTGAACACCTATTTCCAAAAATGGTGCGAACGATTTGTGGATAATATCTGGAGCTATCCATACCGGAATTCATCGTTTGAGTATTCAATAGGCCATCGAAACCATTATCTTTCAATGAATTTCTCACTGATTTTGGTGATGAAATGCAAGAGGTACTTACAAAGTTTCACAAAGAAGATAAAGATCCACGTAAAGGAAAAGTGCATCGTCGCAGATGCGCCAGTAGCGTACATCAAGAGCATAAAATCGCGCAGGTTATTCAGCATGTCCGAAATGTGAAACACGCGGGACAAATATGTCCGGTTCAAAGAAAATAGTTTATGCCGAAGTATAGACTGTTCCGAAAAATATAAATACACTTTCTTTCTCAAATAAAAAAGACCATACTGTGATTTTTTATTATTTTATTCTCAAACTATTTTTTCTTTCCAGCTTCATTGCAATTTGTTTGATTTTTCGTATGGTAGGCGAGGTCTCTAACTTTTGCCTTAACACTACTCATAAAATTCTGCACAGTGCTTTCTCCTAGATCCAATGATCCTAGATTTGACCATTCATTGTGTCTGTGGTGATAAATGGACGAGATATTTTTTCACATCCGCATATGGCCTGCCATACCATTACCTTCTTGTCGAATTTTTCGGTGTAAATGGCTTTCACTGATCCAGGAACATCCTTTCCCTTCGGAGAGGTATAAAACTGTGGTCCCGGCAGAGTTTTCTAATCAAATTTTATGTAGCTATGTTATCATGGACAATCAAACCCATGATAACACAGACCGATTTTTTGGTCAGCAGTTTGTCGTGCAGCTTTCGAGCCCTCGGTTTCACAGATTCAGCCTGTTTGGTGCTTCGTTTTGGCTGCACCGTTTGTGCCAAGTCCGTTTTCTTTGCTCGGGAGAAAGACCATGCCTTTTCAAAGTTCCGAAAAAAAATGACAAAACTGACAAACTTCATCATGACAAAATCAGTTTAATTTAGATGTAAACAACAGAACGCAGCCAAAAGTTGGTTGAAAACTGAACGCATTTTAAACTGACGTTTAATCATTAGTGTATTTATAATTATCGGAACAGTCTATAGATACTCCTTTGCGTACCGATTCGAAATTTTGATAGAGAATATCGAGTAGTGATAAAGATGATCATAATATTTGAAATTTCATCAATTAATATGATTGAAGACGTTCGACATAATGCACCCTGTTGATGAAAAAGTTTTTTTTTAAATATGTTCTCGGCATTTCCTGGCAAGGCTAATCGTTCAAAGCTTGCAAAACAGAAATTGAAAGAAACCGGTGATCACCATATCAAACAATGCACAAAGCATGTGCAAATGGAATTTCAAAAATAATTGAGGGGTCTTTCGTATGTTTCAAAAATGAAAGCCATCGAGTTTAAAAATCTCCATTTGTACGCAGGGTTTGTCATATTTCATGAAATAATTTCTTCTGGTACACTTCCCATTTTTTTTTTTTTTTCTATTGTCATTCGAATTCCACTTATATGGAAAAGATACTGTCTCGTTTAACGTACACAGTCTTGAACATCTAGCATATGATGCTAACGAACCTTTGGATTCGTGTAACTGTTATCCATTCAAAGCCTAAAAAGATAACGTGATATTTATACACTCTAAGCAAACCACTACAACAACTATTACATAGACTTCAGGAGGAACTTTCATTTGATACAGATTTAAAACTAACGATGACGCTATGTAATCAATTTACTTTGCAAAATTTTAAAGATTGACCTATCCTAATTTCACTGTTTCAAGTGAGAATCTTGAAAGGTTTTCGTTGTAGAAATAGACTACTCAGCAAAAATCATGAAGTTTGAGCCGTCGAAAGACATGTTTCGGCGAAAGTCTATATTTGTTCCCTCCTAAACGGTTCTCCCGGGGCATCCGGATTGTCTCGGAATGGCCAACATGGTCATTGGTCCATTTCATGGCTAGAAGTAAACTATTCAAGAGTTTTCCCGTGACATCCGGATTGTTCCAGAATGGCCAATATGGTCATCGGTCCATTTCAAGGCTAGTAGTAGGCTTCTTAATAAAAATCATGAAGTTTGAACCGCCGAAAGGCATGATTCGGCGAAAATCTGTATTGTTACCCTTCTAAAAGATGCCCCGGGGCATCCGGATTGTCCCGGAATGGCTATTTCTAGGCTAGAAGCTGACTATTTATGAAAAATCATAAAGTTTGAGCCGTCAAAAGGCATTGTCCTGGAATGGCCAGAGGTAAACTATTCATGGAAAATCATGAAGGTTGAGCCGTCAACAAGCATGTTCTGATGAAAATGTGTACCTGTCGTCGCCTCACGGATAGTGGCAAAACATGCCCTCTTCCGGCACTATCTGAGGATAATCGGGTCAAAAAGGAAAGTACTCACCAGAAACTGAAAATTGGGACTCTATTAAGCATTTTGATTGCAAAAACTTTAAAATTTGGTTATATATAGTTTCCACAATGTGAGTTTGAAATCCAGGTCAATATGAGCCGAAACCCCTTATTTGTAACTTTTTTAACAGCCCTTCAGAAATGTCAAAAACGTCTATATGCTTATTTAAGAAAGTTATAGCATTCGTAAACTTCACCGAACTCGGTTCAATTTTCTACCGAATTACACCGTTTACCAACAAGAAACCGAATAAATCGTTACTGTTTTCGGGTGTATTTTTTGAGTCGAACCCGAATTTCGGTTACTTTATGATACGTCAACTGTCGGTTAGAGTCAATTCCGCGACGGCTATACCAAAAAACTCGGTTATTTTAACTGTCTCGATAAGGCCTAGAAATCGGTCAGCAATTTTATCTCGCGTGTGTGCACCCAATATCTTTTTGCGTACTGTGTTTTTTTTTATCAGGTAAAAATGGTCAAAATAACCAAGAGACTACAACAGGAGGATACAAGTTTAGTTGAAATCTTCTTTTAGTAGTTGATACTAAGTTTGTAATTATATTTGCAGGCATCCTGCGCTATAGTCTGTTTTCGCTACCATGAACACGTTGCAGGTTATGTCTCTGGCTTGCAATTTGAAAATAGGAAAATGTATGAGGATGTTTTGCATCAATAAACAATGTTACTAACAAAACTGGTTTTATTACAATTAAATTCGAAGCTAGATTCTGAGGTATTTCAACCAAAACTCCAGCATAGCCATAAATTTCCCGATTCCTGATTCCGTAATTGAAACAGAAAAGTCGATTTGTTTGACAGCGTTCTATAAAATTTGAGTAAACCGATGTTCAGTTATTGCTGATTGGATTTGTGAGAAAGTAAAAATTTAACGAGAACTCGGCTATTTCTTTTGAACCAAACAGACTACCGTGCGTTCAGCGGATAAAAACTCGGTTGAAATTCAACCGAGTTCGTTATTATTTTCTTAGAGTGTAAGGAAAATTTGGATAATCAATGGAAAAAGAAAAAAGATAATCAATGTTTTCTACTAACAGTCGTCAAATAATGCAAAGAAAATTATTCAGCGTTGAACAATTTAAAAAAATGAGTTGTCAAACGTCAGACGGACCTTATTCAAATAAATCCCGTGACATGTTGCATACTGCCAGACGCTAGTAACAGGATACGGTTTCCAGGCCCCTGTTATCTGTCAAAAAGCAGTATTGGGCGATGTTCAACTTTGATCGGTCTTAGGGATGCGCCACTCGCAAGTGCCCACTGTGAACATAAATAAATGTTTTCGTACCCTAGCGTTGGAAAACAATTCAACTTTCCCGAGTCTTCAATCACGAGCTTGACTTTAGACTCCGAGCTTTGCTTTATCACAGCTACTCCTGCCCGGTTGAATACATTGCCCACATTACACAGCTCAGGAAAATCACAAACTGAGAAAGAATTAAAATTTATTACACTCTTCTGCCTTCTGGTTCCTCTCCGGCTGTGTCTAACGGTTGGGTACCATCTGATGTGACTAACTGCCTGCCTGCCGCCATCAGTAAGTAAAGCATACCGGAGGAGAGTCCTTCAGAAAACAGAAAAATAAATAATAACAATTTTCCTCCCAGCTGACTCTCTTTGCGCGTTGCTCGTTCATTGCTCTCAAGCAGGACGTTCCAACAGTTCCGATGGTTGGAGGTGAAGTTGCCGACATCTAGGCAAAACATCGCCCACCCCTAGGAAAACATACAACCCACTCGGGAGGGAACCCGGAGAACGAGAGCCAACGACATTAAAATTCTTAATGTCGAAATAATGATAATTATAATCCTCAAAATGGAATATTTTAATGATAGTTAAGGCATAATTATCCATTGAATGTGATTATAAAACCCCTTTTCTGCTTCTCGGGTGGGACCCGGTTAACAACGCCCGACGCCCGACGACGATGACGATGTAAGAAAGTGGGGAGAAGGGATGCGACACGGCAAGAGAAATGAGCTTGAAGATAGGCACAACGCTGTACATAACATGGTACGAGTGTCTGCAGCCTACTTTCGGGCGTTCCTTTGGTTTCCACAAATCTGGGTCGTTTCGATGAAAAGAATGAGTGGAAAAAACTGACAGCTAACCTGAATTTAAATTTAGTAGTACTCCACCACCCCCCGTCGTCGTCATTGGCTAGCGTAATCCCATTAGGAACTCAATCAATCGTCCACCCGCTCCCATTAACGAGCTCGATGGGTGGCTGTAATACCAGGGAGTCGGAGCGTACGGAGACAGTAGAAAGAACAATACACAATTACAATGGACCGATCGGGTTTATAATCATCGCTATAATTTCCAACCCACAAAAATGGTTCGCAAAATCCTTGTGGGGCAGACAATTGCCTCCCATCGCAGTTGCTTTCCTATTAAGGGTTGAAGAGAGTTTTAAATCGATTTTCTAATTAAAAACCCCCCTCTTTTAATTGCGAATGAACCTCTCCAGTCGGAAAACGGCTCGAACACAACAAGTACCAACCAACCAGCCCCATCTGAACGATAAAAATTATCGAAACGAGGGCTCTGTTTACCTCGTTAATGTTTCTAATGGAGTTCAATGCCTGGATACTCTCGAGTGCGCAAAGTTTCTGTCCAGCCCCTCTGCAATGAATGTCAAATTTCCCCAGAAACACAAAAGGAAAAGGTCAACTTGCGAGAGAGACAAAAAAAATGTATCAATTATTGCTTCGCGTCACGAGAATTTCGCTCCTCGACTCGATGCCGTGAATCGCGCAAAAAGCAGGAAATTCAATTAAAAATTTCTCCCAGCACTTAGACCGATACTTCCCTTGAGGCGCTGCGTATCTCGAAAAAGGATCACGCCACCGATACCGCGAGCGCGTGTGATTATTGGTAAGCACAATCACGTCAAAAACCACCGGGCCGAACCCTTTTCACGGATAATGGTCGGAAAATTTCATTAGAATGACAACCGCAGCGCCATCTTTCGAATCATTTCATTAATTGATTTGCGCGGTTCCACGGCCGGCCAGCGAGAGCTTGCTTGCAACCCGACGGGACACCTCGCGGCCATAATTGACAATAGGTTTGACAGGTCGTCGGACCGGAGAAGGGACCGAATGCACTCAACGTGCGAGGCGGTTGTTTAAAACTCAAAAAAAAAGTGATTACTATGATTTCCGAATGCATTTGTTTGAAAAGCGATTCTTATCGCCTTGCCAGATTCTTGTTTGTTCTCTGGTTAGTTGAAGAGGAATGGAGGTGCATCGATCTAACCCACCCTGGTGTAAGTGTAACACCGAGCTCGAGAGTGCAATCTGGGGCCAGTGACAACAATAGGGCAATCAATTAGAACGTACAGCTTCTTCGTCCCGCTGCCGTCCACCGGTGCGCTGTTGTATGCAAAATCAGCACTCCTACCAGTGAAGAGCAGTGTCAGTTGACACGTGACATTACAACTATATAATGAACGGTCATGGGTTTAACTACACTCGTCAGTCCACATGTAACTGGCTGACTGACTTGACGTGTTTGCGAATACACTGCATCGTAGTTAGGGATTTAATCAATCATGAAACACGTAGCGGTGAAACCATGTGTTATGGGTAATGGTATTGATTCTGGGCTCAGACGAATCGATAGCTAAATATAACTGTAAAATTTCACCGAAATCCGTTAAATCAGATTACCGAACGCTGTTAAGAATTCAGTAAAATTTTACAGATTTCTGTAAACAAATCCAAGTGTGTAGCTACTTGAATCAATCATAAATTTGAACTGTTTGAAGCGAAACAAGCTCTTGCAAAAAAAACCGCAGTAGTAACTCCCATTTCGAGGGTTGATTTAAGCTCAAACACCAACAATTTTCACCTGACGATACGTGCGTTTGATGTTACCATGCCTGCGATTAGATCAACTACGGAGCGGTTGATACCAATATGAAGACTGTCAAATATACCACAAATGTTGAAGGTTGTACCATAGACGTAGTAAATTTGACTGAAATTTCATGGTAGTTTTGAAAATGGGCATAGCCGAAAAAAAATTGTAGTTTTTACTACAAGATTTTTTTCTGTGTAGCAATATAAAAAAAAGAAGCGTAAATAAAAAACTTTTTTTCAGGCTTTTCTTGAAGCAGCTTTGCCAAAACGAATAAGCTGTTTAAGATTTAAATACCGTTTATAAATCTTTAGACGAGTTTCGGAGGTTTGTCCCATCCTACATGAGGACGAGTTCAGCAGAAACACTATTTTATGTATTCATTGCGGACAAGCCTTACGAAAGAAGACATATATGGGTTTGTCAAGTTTACAATCAAGCTTGAGAAATTTCACTTATATATTTTGAAACTTAACCTATATATGGGTTATCTGGTCCTGGGATTCCGCTTAAACGCTTTCACGACACGCTTGTGATCCTGGTCACTAATAGAACATCCATTTTAACCGTATTTCTCCGTCCGTTCGATGCTCAGAGTTTTTTAGTAATGTTTAATCACACGACTCACCGTTGACTGCATGATTCCAAGTTTTCCGATGTCCCGATGAGACTCAGGGATTTTCCAGGTGCTTGCGCAGTTTTTTTTTTCAATTTTCGAAACACTGACAGCGATAAAAATACAACAAAAAAACACTCTGAACTACATCTACCTAAATTTTCAATAGAAAATACCCAATGGTTAATTTTCTAAAGCGTTTCTTTTCCGTGATGCAGTTTGATGTGAACGTCCTTTAAATTCTTAGTTTTTAACATTATTGAAGTGGTTCGTGAATATTTTAGTTTTCTTCGTAGATCTAAAAATGAAAACACAATTCTTGGCATGCTTTTTGGACATTTGTATTATACCTCGTTGCATTTTGCATTAAGAAAATAAAATATCATTGTATTAATGTTAATGTTTGGTCAAATACGATCTATTTGTGAAGTTTTGTCACAATTTGTTTTTCAATAGTGTAACTAATGCGGGGCGCTCCCTACCCAACAATCCTGAGACCTGAATAAGTTTGCACACCCAAATCTACTTCCACTTTATTTGACCAAAGCTCTGGTACTTTCTATGTCAAATATCTTTGGCCAGTACACCAATGATCAACTAATTTTCGGAACAACGCAAGATGTATGACGTGCGCCTTCCTACCACCACCTTCAGCTCGCCCTTTAGCTTTCAGCTCATGAATATACATTGATATCAAGCGCTAATTAGGAAAATCAGAGACAAACGAGTATGAAGTTTGTAATCAAAATTCTCGTATTTTCTTTTGAAGTTCATTTAAGGTCTAAAATTGCTGTATGAAATTTATGATAATTGTGTCCTTGGTTAACAAATATGAGGATTTTCTTCGTTGTTTTAAACGAAGTTTTTCACTTTTTGTAAGGCTAGTAAATTTAGCAATCGGAAACTATGGTAAAGCTGAAGGCTTATTTAGCGACCAAGATCCACAGATGAAAACTTATGTTGCTAAGCTCCCACTCACAGGTTTGATTTGAGCAGAAGAGTCACGTCTCTGCGAGTGGCTGTTCTCAATTCACTAAGTAACGAAAGTCACTTCGACTGTTGAGATAACTCTCCTTATGTTGCTAGGCTGGTTTGAAGGCTAACTGTATTGTATTGTACGTATCCTTGCTACATCACAATCACTACACTGAGAAAAATATTGGTAAACGCAGACATATTCTAGTTTCATATAACCGGAATTTCACGTTGAAATAAACACAAACATCATATTAGTTTAATTTGACTACCTATGGTGGTCGAAACAAATTAAAATTTTGAGTAACTGTTTCGGGAATCGAGCAGTTAAATTCTACTGACATCCTTTGAATTTCCCATTGTGTTGGTTGCTCCATTATAACAGGTACGAAGACAAACAGCTTTGTTGGTTGATTCTACTAACGCTTATGGTTTGTTGCAAACAAATTTAAGTATGATTTATACTGAATTGCTGTTTGAAACAAACACACATTCCGCTCAAAATCATCTTCATTTTTTTCTGTAATTTCAAGAATATTTATTTGAATAAAATGCTACCAACCATTAGAACAATTCACAGTTACATTTATAGACTTCTCTCAGTCCATGAGAAATCTACAAATGTTAATGCGAGCCTTTCTACGATTTTTAGGTTTTTTTCAGAGTAAAATTTTATTAATTTCAATATTTTTGATTTATTATACGCTTCTTTTCCACGTATTACCGCAATCTTCAACGCCAATCCAAAGCGTGGTCCATGATCATCCAGTACACTTCCGACAACCACAGCCAACAATGAAGCTCTTTTCATCCTCTGGCGGTTGAATTGATCAAAACAATTAATTTGTTTCCATGTTTTTTTTTTTTTGTTGTTTTTGGTAATTATAAACCCCTTTTATGGAGGAAACAACAAAAAAACTAGTTTAGAACAACCCAAATACCTTTAGGTACAAACAACCAACTTGCCTGTTTGTTTCAAAACAAAATCGTTGGTTTAAAACAACAAAACGAATTTTTAAAACAACTAGTTTTTTTTAATTTGGATGTCAACAAGCAAGTTTGTTGCTTCAAACGGGACTGCTTTTTCTTCGTGCACTCCCGTTTCATTTTACTAAATTTTTTAGTACAATCGTATACTATTTCTTTTTCTCACATGGAAATGTTAATAAATTTTCGTTAAAAAGTGGATCAACTCAATTTTTGAGTTGAGTTTTTGTACTCAAAAATTGAGTAAAATTTAACGGGAGTGTAGTAGTTCTAGTAGTGGGCGATATTGAACCGAGATATCGCACGCCATTCCAAAACTACCCAAACATGAGTGCACCTTAAATCGAAAGTAAACGTTTGTAATTATGTTTTACCACAGAGAACAGACATCCAGACTGGATAAGTGTTCACTATGTGTAAATTTCTGTAACTGCCATTTTAAAATTACTGCTCGTTTCCGTTAGTTTTAGTGAATCGTATGTTAAGGGCACCTCCTCGAGATTTGATAGTCGACTGTCACTTTTACGTTCGCTTTTAAAAATTTACACAGTAAATTGGGAAAAACATGTTTGAGCCTGGATGTCTGTTCTGTGTGGTTTAACTCAACGGAACGCAAAAGCATCTATTGTGGTATGACCCTTTAGCACAGCCATTCCAGCTAGAATCGTAGCGTGAGTAAAATTCCATCAATTCTACAATTTAAAAGACATCGCCAAATAACAATAAAGCAACTGGCAAATCTGTCAGTTTTGTTGCCGCTATGTGGCATCTCATTGCACGTCCAAACATAGTGTCAGTATCGGGTGGCGTGTGGTGGACCTTGGAAAATGATATTTTGACATTCTAGCAAATACCGCAA
Organism: Aedes japonicus; assembly: GCA_034211315.2. Taxonomy (NCBI): domain Eukaryota; kingdom Metazoa; phylum Arthropoda; class Insecta; order Diptera; family Culicidae; genus Aedes; species Aedes japonicus. Next base: position 121,328 of record JASCZW010005457.1, on the reverse strand, counting down.
CTCCGTCAAATCATTATTCAATAAGCGTCATTTTGACAGATGTCCTTCCGTAGCTCAGTTGGTAAAGGCGCAACTACAAAGCAATACCATGCTGGAGGTAACTGGGCTCGATTTTGTTCTTGCTTAAACGATGTTCGTTTCCGTGAGGATGCTGAGAGTTTTGAAAAAATTAATTTAAAATTTCTATGATCCCCTTTTTGTTTACGAAATCACATACGTCTGTTTGAATATTTTGTCGAGATTTAGTGATTATCTTCACAATTAGAAGTTATTAATTTTACCGACGACGAAATACAAGTTTGATTAACGTCAAGGAACGTAAACAAAGATTTCGTATGGAATCAAATGTCCCGAATTAGAAACAGAGGTGTGTTTGATTGAATTGAGGTCCTCGTCTCATTTCACCAGTGGTATGGCAACCCTATCCTATTACTAGCGTTTGACAGTTGGCAACATATCACGGGTCTTTTTTGAAAAAGGCCCCTCTGACGTGGGTACGACGTGGGTATTGTTTACAAACAATGCATCTGCTGGCGTTTGGATGTTAGAAATGTTGGCTACAAGAAACCAATGACGTCTATATAAGGTCTGGGGCAACGCACTGCTTGCTTGTATTGGAAGCAAAAATAATGTTAACATTGCTGAGCCGACGAGTGATGCCGTAACACTATTGAACTTTCTATTGGCGGGGTAGGTTCAGCTGAATTGTGGAAATAATCATGATACAAATGCCATTTATTGACCAGAAGCATTTCCTCCCGATAACATGGATAATGTATAGTGAGTTTAACTGAGGTAATTAAATTTTTCCCACACGAACTTTCAAACGCCGAGACTTGACAATCGAGTAGCGATAAAGAGCCAATTTTCCATCATCGGTAGACTGGAATCGGTTTAAAAATTAAGTTTTATAGCGGAGCGAACGAATCAAAATAAATAGTATGACGTAGTGTGTGTGGTATTAGTGTCATGAGCGAATTTTGCTCATTTTACTAATATTGCTGTGGCTACTGCGACAGACCTTATAAAGATGTCATTGACAAAAATCTGGCTAATCATCAGGTCCTTGATGTTTATTGATTCTTATCTAGGGGCGAGACAGGCATCCTTGGAGCAGTATTTATGCATTGATTTACTCTCGATCAACTCAATGTGCCTCAATATTTGATCGACGATCACGCTACCAATTAACGCAACTCAGCGACCTGGGATTTACTTGTTAAAATGTGTGAGAAATGAGAGTGTGGCTTCTTATAAGGTCCCTAAAGACATAAGGATAATGTGGAGGATATTTTTAATCTCAATTATGTGGTTGATCTTAATGAGAATAGTTTCCATTGAAAATGCGTTGGATCTAAGTTCTTCTATTGCCAAACTTTTTCCCACAGAGCAAATCCATTAATTTACCCAACTCTAGCTTCAAATTTAAAAACGCTAACTGTGTTCTACTTAATTGAGGTGATCTTAATGTTTTCCATCAGTTTTATAGCCCCCTGTTTCCGTGTCGCGTGCCGTTCTAATGTCGTTTTTTTTTTGTATTTGAAGCTTAGTTGTAACCAATTCCAATCTGTGATACCCGTACGTATTGCCAGTGCTAACCTTAACCTGGACACAGGTTACAAATAAAACATACACAATGATGTTCAACGAGCATCAAGCCGTCCCAATTTCTATACCACACTCCCGCTTCATTTTACTCAATTTTTGAGTACAATTCGACACAAAATTTTCATTAGGGCCTAACTGACAAACGTAAACAATGGCTTCTTCCGTAAATTTCTCGTGGCACAAAAGCTACCATGTAAGCCTCAATTCTATCGGATAGGTGAACACTTCCTCTTCGAAATGATATCGTGGTGGATTGATTGGCAGTTTTCAATAACGAGAAATTTAAGAACCAGCCTGGTACGTTTTGTCAGTTGAGGAGCTAATGAAAAATTTGTGTCGAATTGTATGCTATCTCTTTTTCTCTCACGGAAATGTTACTCAACTTTCGTAAAAAGTGGATCAGCTCAATTTTTAAGTAGATCCACTTTTTACGAAAATTGAGTAACATTTCCATGAGAGATAGCTTACAATTGTACTCAAAAATTGAGTAAAATGAAGCGGGAGTGCAGATCCAGCTTGAAACTGAATCAAAAACAAAGACGGTAAAACCTTTTAAAATACTACCAACCAAATGCCTTTTCAAAACAAAATCTACGGAACAAAATACCTTTCGGCCTATGGGTGCTCGACCGGGAACGATTCGCAAATATTTTCGTTGTCGAAATACTAACCTCAGCTGCTAAAATGACCTTGTTGAGTCCTGCAGTTCAGACTGCAAAATTGTTCCGGGCAACAGTTTGCTATCGCAGGGAAGGCAGTGAAAACAACGCAGGGATAAGGGAGATGATGTTTTGATTTTACCCAGCTTGCTGCGACGCGCTGTTTGAAAAATCGAATTGTGAAGAAGCAGGCGACAGTGAGTAACTTTAACATGAGTTACTAAAGTTACCTCAAAAACAACATTGGAATAGTTTATGATTTGGACCTGTCTTACTCCTTGATTCTTATGCACCAAAGGCAGGCACTGAAATTTTACATGAATTTTGGTAGAGTTTTTATAAAGGCTTGTCCTCAATAGATAGTTTTGCGTTCCGTTGACGTAAATTTGACTGAAAATCTATGGAAAAACTGTAAAATTCACGTAAACGCATAGCCACATATCAATTGTGGGTCAGCCATAAGAATTGCGGTAATCCGTTCTCAACTCAGTAACACTGAAATCTCCATTTCCATCTCCAAGTTTTCGATTCGGACAGTATGATTCTGAAAAAAATAAGTAAGTTGTTCGAAAATGCATCTGTTGTTAATTTGCCCGACATCGAAAAGATATTTTCCCAAATTCAATAATGTGTTTTTCTTCGATATAAGTCTGTTTTAGAATGGTAGGTTTATTTGAAAAATATGAATCTGTCAAAGTTTTAACTAAATGGAGCCTAAGCATCGATTACTCACAAATCAAAACATACCCACAAAACACAAACAAACTCCTGTTATCAGCTACTTGTGTCATACTCCGTGGGCGTGTTTTGGTTTGTTAACAAACGATGGTCCTTAGTAGTACACTTTTCATTTTTCCATTTAAGGCTCAAACGCAGTAATAACGGAAGCGGAACGGCGACGGCAGCGGAAGAGCCCAATCTGACTAAACCTGCTTGTCGGAGCGAACACTGATTAGATTCAAGTTGATTCCAATTGGACATATCGACGTAATTTACGACAACTGTCAAACTTTCCGTTTCCGTTCCGTTTCCGTCCACATTGCGTTTGGGCCTTTACACCGCGATCCTAACAGGAAATTGATTGAAAAGTTGAGCGCATCTAAATGACACCATATAAAAAAATACTGACACATGACGACCACCTGACGTGCGAAACGAAACAAAACATGCATGTTGACTGCAACGGGACGCTAACCGCAATCCGATCGCTCTATTCATCACACCTTAACATCCGTTTCTGATGCCGATGGTTATTCAAATCGAAACATAGCACAACTACAGCTGGTGTCAGTAATGACAACCATTTTTACACCACCAACGTCGACCGACACTATCGTCCAATGGAATCGATTTTGCATTTTGAGTATTCCAATTATTTAGTCTCTCTCTCTCCCTCCACCAGTGTCATCATGTACTTAGACTAGTTCTTCTATTATTGCATTTTGTTTGTACTATCAAAATTGAGTGAGAGTTGAAGTTTTGTTTCGTGTAGTAATATTTTTCGATTAACTATCATCAACTGATGTGATTGCCCGTTTGTTCGAGTTTTTTTTTTCTATCTTTAATTTCCTGTGTTTTCTTTCGATCCTTAACTAGCGTCAGGTTTTCGGGCACTATCGCGCCAAGATGCAGATTTTTGCAACCCACTATAATGCCAATAACCAATCCTCTTATTTAACCGTCAGTGTTAATGATTTCTGATTGTTCAAAGCAAATAATTATTAATATTTACTTAGCCAAAGAAAAACACCAAAACGTTTAGTTTCATTACTTTTCTATAGCTTCATTTCTCAAACTTTTTTTCAGTTCTTATTGTTTCCATTTTCACTCACGCTCAATTCACATTCACATCCTACCCAATTTGAGTTTGACACCCACCATTGAATGGAGAAATTTAAAAAAAAACAACATCAGCCATAGTCAAAAAAAAAACCACAATCACCCAATCAAAAACCAACAAAATTCAGATGAAAAAAAAAATCCCAATTCGGAAGAAAAACCATCGAAGAAAAAAAAACAGCGCGGGCTCCGTGACTCAAATGCAAAACTAAATTTCCTTTCAAACCACACTAGTGTAGATAGAACCAATTGGTACAACGGGAACAAAACTAACCTCAAAATGAAGTACTTTGCTTACCTTATAATTTCCTCATTCGACTTTCGGTTATTGAAATTCACGGTTTTTGTTCGTTTTAATGCACCACCACCTGATCGAATCGAGTCAACACGCACCACCATTATTTGTGCGCGACGCCTATTGTTTTTTTCTGGTCCTTCGATAAGTTTTTCTTCTTCTCTCTTTTTTTTCTCGTTTCATTGATGTTAAGCATTATTACCTCATAAGTTACCGTTTTAGTTTGTGTCATTCGTTATTTTTTTTTTTTTTTCGTTCTACTGAAGCATCTTATCCCTTTATTAGTAAAGATATGAAATATTAATAATCAAACACGACCGTGATCTCTATCGATGTGTAATGATTTTTATAAATGGATGAATGAAACTAAAAACAAAAATAAGACAAACCTATTGTTAAAATTATCAAAAAACAAAAAAAAAGACACTAATTGGTTGTACGCACACAGCAGATAGCTATCTGTCAAAATTCTCACATTTTCAGAGCAAGAATCGAGAACTGATGCATAATTGTAAAGAATGGAGAAAAAATTGATAATCAGCTCAAAGAATCAGTATTCCAAATTTTTGCCGCAAAATCAGTTCCGCTTGATCGAAAACAAAAACAAACAAAAAAAAAGACACTTATAAAAATAATTAACCAATACAGATCAGGGTCGGACTTTTGGGCGATCAGAAATCATCTAACACTGCAATCCCTAAATCACGATTGCAGATGCACGCCAACATTGTGATACACTGATAAAAGAGGAAGCTCACGATGACGACGATGAGGATGAGGAGAACGACCTGGAGCGACGGCAGCAACGGCATCATCACCCACATCAAGTGCAACGTCATCGTCAACAACAACAACAACAGCAACAACAACACCAACAGCAACAGCAGCAGCAGCGCAGTTGTCCAAGTGCCTCAATCGACGGTGGAATGGGTGGTGGTCAACAACGTGGCCAGGAGAGTTCGAAATACGAACTGGATGAGAACGACAGTCGCTTCGACGAGGAGGAGGAAGACGACGATGGGATGATGGAAGATGAGGATATGAAGGAGGACGTGATGTCAAGCACGACGACCATGGATAGCGACTATCACAAGCAACTGGCTGCGGCAGGAGTGTTGGCGGCTGCTGCAGCCGCAGCCAGTGGCAACGCGAATGCGTTGGGAGACGGAGGGGAACAGAATGATTTCTTCGGTGCCCACAAGTCCGGCTCGCGGGATCTAGCGCTCAAGCAACACATTCTGAATGAGAAAGCCCGCCTGCAAGCTCACATCCAGCGGCACCAGCAGCAGCTGGCCGGTTTCCTACTGTCGACAACCGCAGCCGCAGCGACAACGCCTCCCACGTCAACTCCTCAGAACTGTGCGAATCAATCCTCCAACTCCACAACCTCCCCATTCGCAACGAACATCGGTAGCCTGAACCGAAGTGGCACCAGCAACAATGTAAATAATAGCTCAGTAAACAGTAGCTTCTCGCATGACGGCGGAAAGTCACAGAAGCAATCCCAACAGCAGCAGAACGACCGAACTAACCTGTTTGCCTACAATAACAATAGCAGCACGGGACAGGTCTATCTCCTACCGTGTCCGCTGTGTGAAGTTCCCCTAGAACCTCGTGTCTTTAGACAGCATCTGGACCGTCACTACCCTCGCGACAGTCCGGTCTGTCCGGTCATCCAGTGTGGCCGCCGGTTTGCTCATCCCAACTCCGTTCGGAACCACATGCGCCTGAAACACACTAGCCAATGGGCTAAGATGAAGGCCATGCGCTCCTCCGGTGGCCCGTTTACCGGGATTCCTTGAACCTCGCCGGCTCCCACACCGGCCGTGGACCTCAGTGGAGACAGCTAATTCCTAATTCGGTAGCTAAGCTTTATCAACTAAAACAAAAAAAAAACGGAAACATTCCTCACTGTGCATTTGTCTCCACTACCGTGTTTTCTGTACCGCGTGGAATCACGTGGCGTATACTAAAGTTCCTAACTATTCAAAAACCAGAGAAAGAAAGAAAAACACTTTAAAACAGAGTGACGCACTCACGCAAGGAAGTAACTTCCGAGTGCAGCCGAGACCTTTTTGTTCGGCTTTTTTCGGAAGAAGAAAAACAAAAGCCGAAGGTCGCGAAGCAGTTGTTCAAAACAGTTGACGTTGTGTGTGATTTAATGAATTCATTTTCCTTCTTATTTCTAGTCTCGTATTTTAGCGTAATGAAAACTTCAGAGTAAGAGCAAAATTAGTTAGCGTAAAGGCTTTCCTTTTATTAATATGGGTTGTATTGATTGTTCCGTGCGGGGTGAAAAAGAAAAAGGTTTTCTGAATCAGTATTATTGTTTGTGTTTGCAGCGCACGCAGCCAAATGTCAGATTTATTTATTTGCGAACTACTCCCTGAACCTGAGTTGATTCCTAAGATCGTTCGAAGCCTAACTAGCAATGGAACGGCAGATAGTTTGTTTCTTTTCACTTTACTAGATTTAAGTTGCTGCTTGTCGGTAAAACAGAGCGAACGAAGGCAGTTCTACTAATTATGATTCCTTCACTTTTAAATGTGTAACCGTTCTGTTTGGAGTGATTCGAGAGAGAGAGGTCAAGCAGCTAGCCGAACTCTAGAGAAAAAGTTGAATAATTTTCTATTTTTAGACATTCTAAAAAGGTTCCTATAATGTAATTGACTATATATTGAACAAAAGAAAAACTAAACTGTATATTTATGCAAGACAAAAAAAAACAAATAAACATATAATATGAATAAACCAAGTGCGTAGAGTTATATAAACGAAAAATAACAGAATAAGAGCAACAACAACACAGTAGGCCAGTTGTCGCGAACAGTAAACATATTAAAACAAGGTAACAACAAGTAAATAGGCTGAAAACCAGGCTGGCAGCGACCGCTGCTCTGCATTGCTTCCTTCCTTTGTTTTTTGCCACCGTATTTTGGATTCCACCGTTTCTGGCCGCTGGCAAACAAAATTATTTATCACCGCCACACCTTTGCTAATTTTCGCGCCCCACTAATTGTAGTCCCCCCCCCCTCCGCCCCGCCATTCCTTCTGCCACCTTCCTCATAATTAGTACCGTATTTTTCACTAGCCTCGGACAGTTATTGCTATTATTAGACACCAGAGTCTAGTTTTTCATCGTCGCTTGCCGATTCATTTCGTTCGCACCCCAAGAAGGTGACCGAACATCGATAAGACGATAGGCGATGGAGCGTTTCATCCACCTCGCAGTTGATTTCGATTTGTTTCCTTTACCGGAAAAACACGAAAGCTACATACAAATGACGCTAACTGTTAGGTTTAGGATAGGGTAATTTAATTTCTAGCGAATAACAAAAAAAAACAACAATGATAAGTATTAGATTTCTTCTTAGTTAGAAAACGCCCACCCACTGAATGATTTCAAATTAAGAAAATAAAAGAAACTCGCCATAAGTTGAAGAAGCTTTGACAAAGTATTCAGTTAGTGTCCATTGAGCTCTCAGAGTAAGTAGGCCCATGCGCTTGTTGTTGATTTGACGGCTACCACAATGGAAAAACAAAACTAAAAACGCAATTCGCAATAGAAAAACCAATACGCAAGCGAACAAATAACCAAACAACTGCTTTAATACCCAACAAAAAATAAACGAAAAAAAAAAGTTTGACGAGAACAGAACACACAACAGTATATGCTAAACACCATATTATACCGAATATAATACAGAAATAAAATAGCAGCAAAACAAGGAACAACAACAACAACAAGAACAACAGAAAAGCATAAGGAAAATTGTAAACAGAAACTGTAAAGTTTAGTTTTGTATTTGAAGCTGAAAAGAGAGAAGAAGAAGAAGATGAAAAATAACTCACGTTTCTGACGAAGAGAGGAAAAAGAAAGAAAATAAAAACAAGCAAATTTACAAAGCAGTGGTTGTATCTTTTGTTAATTCTTTCACTAACCTGTAACCCCGTAAAACTAACCCGAAAATAAACAACACACTTACGCACACCCACGTACAAACACACACACACACAACACGCAACCTCAGAGCCACCACTACCAAAATAACAAAAGTACACCTTTGGAAACAAGAGAGCACCCCCCTCGCTCTTTCTGCCTCTTTCTCTCTCTCTCTCACACCCACTCTCTTTCACTCTCGCCCTCCATCGTTTATTGCCGTTTTAGTTTTGATTATGTTTGTTTTATCATTTGCGACCATCTCTCTCTCTCTCTTTTCTTCTCGACCACGCCTCTGATTGCAGTCTCTCGCCGTTCTTTAGAAATGCGAGTTCGCGCCACCGATCCCCGGCCGTGCCCCAAGTGCGGCAAGATCTACCGCTCGGCCCACACGCTGCGCACCCACCTGGAGGACAAGCACACCGTTTGTCCCGGCTATCGGTGCGTGCTGTGCGGAACCGTTGCCAAGTCCCGCAACTCGCTGCATTCGCACATGTCCCGCCAGCATCGGGGAATCTCCACCAAGGACCTGCCGGTGCTGCCCATGCCTAGTCCCTTCGATCCGGAGCTTGCTTCCCGTCTGCTGGCCAAGGCCGGTGTCAAGATTTCCCCCTCGGAGCTACGGGCAAGGGCTTCGCCGACCGGCACTCGGCGGAACGATGGCAGCATGAAGCTGGAACTGCGATCCGGCGTCGATGGCGAAGACTTTGACGATCCGGAGGATCTGACCATGTCGCAACAGAGCAGCCACAGCGAAAGCCAACGACGCTTCCACGAGAGCATGATGGGCATGTCGCCATCAAGTAAGTATTGCTTAGCACTAGCGTCCTTGGACGAATCATTTAACCTGGCGAAGTTCCATTCGGTGACGTTTCAGCATTCAGTCATCCGAGCACGACCATAACCCGTGTTCGGCAGCAGCAACAGCAGCAGCAGCAGCAGCAACAGCACCAGGATGGCGGTAAGTCCGGCATGGATGGACGCGACGGAAACGGCGGCAACAACGGCAATGGCTCCGGAATGTCGATGGGTGATCGCCACAGCGGAGGAGGCGGCAGCAGTAGCGGGATGAACCAGATGCAACCGAACACACCGACCGGGTCGGCCATCTTGGATACGTACCTGCAGTTCATCACGGAGAGCGCCTTCGGTAGGTATTGATGATATCGAGCTTTGAATGGGTTTTTTGGATTCTGACCGGGGTTTTTGGGGGAGGATAAATTTTAGGTCTTTGAAAGAAAGGGTAGAACAGGGTCGTACCGTCAAGTGATCTTCCGAAACTTGAACCGAACATCTTCTTTGAAGACATAAACGAAATCATCAGTGCCGTTTACATGTGTTCAAAGTTATAATGTTTGAAGGAAATATCTTCTCATCAAAATGAGACTCTAGGACTAGACTGCAATTTCTGCTAGAAACAAAGATATGAAGAGAAAGTATTGATAGCTCCGTTAGAGTACAGTAGGCTATGAAAATTGAAGTGAATCAATTGAATTTAAGCGGAGGGCTATTTTGAAAGGCAGTATCCGATATATTTACGACTAACTGAAATTCAACACCATATGAAAATCCAAGGTGGCGTGACGAAATTTAGAATGGCGGCTTTTTAGAAAGACCTATATTACATTCAGGCCAATAGGCATAAAAATTGCACAAGGAATAACACATTACCGATACTTTTGAATTTCTTAAGCGTGACTTATGAATGGATTGAGTTTTACACGAGGTTTTTCTTGTTCACTTTTAGCCTTTCCTGTTTACAAGCGTTGATATAGACGTTGATGGTCAAGCCACTGGACCCGTAACCTCAACGTTCGAGGTTCGTTTCCAGGTTGGTTCATTTTTTTTCCCATCATCATTATATATTACAAGACAAATTAATGAAACTCATACTTACTTCTTATTGAAAAAACAAATCATAATGTAATCTTATGAATATCGAAAGTTTATTTCGCTGAGTGTATATAATTTTGTTATGGGCAAAATGTCTAAAGGATGAAAAGTAAGGTTTGAATTTATTTCGGAATCCAAAATGGCAGATAGAAATTCAAATTGAATACTGTCCATTAAATCTTTGGTGATTGCATGCTGTATGTTTACTATTACTAACATGCAACATGAAGCTTATGCAGCTTAGTAATTTACTCATAAAAATACTACTTCATATGAATAAAAGCATGCATTTACACACGGTCGAAGCTATTTGAGCAAATTAAAATGATTGGGCATAATTCATAATATAGACTGTTCCGAAAAATATAAATACACTTTTTTGATCAAATGAAAAGAAAACATACTGTGATTTGTGATTATTATATTCTCAAACATAGTGAATAACAATGTCCACCTTCATTACAATTTGCTTGATTTTTAGTAGCGTAGGGTGAGTTATCTAACATTTCCCTTAACACTACTCATAAGCTCACAGTTCTTTCTCCTGCCATTTAAATTTGTTCAACCCTATCCGCTGATTTCATATAGTTTCTCAGCTTCACCTTCGTCAAAGCCCAAAAAGTTTCGATAGGGCGAATCTCTGGACAGTTTGGTGGATTCATCTTCTTTGGTACAAATACGACATTGTTCCTTTTTTACCACTCTAGTGCATATTTAGAGTCATGGCAGGAAGTAAGATCCGGCCAATCCGCATATGGCCTGCCGCACCATTACCTTCTTGCAGAATTTTTCGATGTGAATGGCTTTCACTGATCCAGGAACATTCTTTTCCCTTCGGCGAAGTATAAAACTGGGATCCCGCAGAGTTTTATGTAGGTTACATCGTCCATGAAAACACAGCCCGATTTTTTGGTCAGCAGTTTGTCGAACACCTTTCTAGCCTTCGGTTTTATAGATTCAGCCTGTTTGTGGCTTTGTTTTGGCTGCTTTTGCTTCCGACGAGTCTATAAGCCCATTCTCTCCTTGGAACGCATAATATTAGTCGCCGAAGTACTTAGCTTTTTCGCCACATCTTGGACTGATGCTGAAGGATGACGCTTAAAATAGTCCCTTACCTTTCTGTCGATTGTAGGGTCAACTGGACTGGGTTTTCTACCCCGTCTCGGGGAATCTACGGAAGAGAACTGTTGTTAATACTTCCGTAATGCGGTTTGAAGTGCTCCGACGCTCACACCTTCATCCTTAGCCAGTTTTCTGATCGAAAGACCACTGACGGTGCACCGTTTGTGCACAATTCAATTTCTAGGCGCATTTTAAAACTTACCTGCGAAAAATTGAAAAAAAATGACATCAGTTTTATTTGGATGTTAACAACAGGACACATCCAAAAGTTGGTTGAATACTGCACGCATGTTGAATTGACGGTTAATCATTAGTGTTTTTTTTAACGGGATGGAAAATCTGCTCATAGACTCCTGAAGAACTCAAGGTGTAGGGATGAGGGTGCCAACTCCTCGACCCACTAAAAACCCACCCGTGCCTCTAGCCTTGGTACCCCCCCCCCCCCCCCCCTCCCACGACCACCTTTCGGTATAACTTTGGGATTGGGGGGCTATTGTGCGTTAAGCACCCGCTTGTGTCTAACAGCTTAGGGCTTTGTTAGTTGGTTTATCCCTCTGGCCTGCCGCTGATCGTTTTGCCACTTGTCTTGTAGCTCTAAGACAATCTGGGAGGCCGGCGTTTTCACCGCGTCCCAAGTGTCCTGTTCTTGACACATCCTCTGGACAAGATTGTCCGGTGTCGTGTCCCGACCGCTCACTGCCATCATGCCGTTTCTGGCGTCGTTGAAGCGAGGGCAGATGAAGAACACATGTTCCGCAGTTTCGTCCGCTTCCGCGCATACGGGGCACGCTGGGGCTACTGTCTGAAGCAGCCGTGGCCCGACAGTATCTATGTCAAGTGGCAGGTTACTTCCCCATGACGCCGCTCGACCCATCCAGATATTCCTGGAATTAGTCGGTGGGTCCACCGACCTTTGGTTGAATTATTCCACTCCTTCTGCCACCTGGCCATCGATGTAACTTCCTCTTGTGCCCCTCTGCTCGAAGCACTCCGCATACTCTTTTATTGTGATGCCAATGGGCATCATCCTCGCTAAAACGCATACCGCGTCGCGTGACACCGTGCGGTATGCGCTGACCACTCTCAGACACATTAGCCTGTGAGTACTTTCGAGCTTACCGAGGTAGCTCTTAGTACTCAGGGCGGTGACCCATGCCGACCCACCGTACCTCATTATCGACAAGGCGACGCTTGCCAGGAGCCTGCGCTTGCTCCCCTGTACCGCTGAGCTGTTCGACATCATGCGAGATAATGCCGATATATCCGTGGAGGCTTTCTTACAGGCGTAGTCGACGTGACTGGTAAATGACAGCTTGTCGTCGATCATGATCCCTAGATACCTCAGAGCCCTCTTCGATTCGATTGTGCCGTTACCTGCACTAATCGTCGCATGCTGCTCCGATTTTCGGTTATTAATGATCGTGACCTAAGTCTTGTGGTGCGCAAGCTGCAGTTTCCTGGAACTCATCCATCCCTCCACAATGCCAATGGAGTGCGAGGCCGTTAGTTCTATCTATTCGATGGATTCACCACATATCTCAAGAGTGATGTCGTCTGCAAACCTGACGATCTTCATCCCGTTCAGAAATTCAAGCCGTAGTACCTCGTCGTACATCATGTTCCATAACACCGGGCCCAGGATCGAACGTTGCGGGACGCCTGCGGTGATCTGAATACATTTCTGGCCTATGTATTGTATACCAGTACGCGATTCTAGAAATAGCTTCCCAGAATCTTGTACAGGTATCCCGGCACGTGAAAACGTTGGGGCGAATCAGCGATAGCAGCCCAACTGGCGCTATTGAACGCATTTCGCACGGCCAGGGTGACCACCGCACAGTAGCGGACACCTCTTCTCTTGCGTTGGATTGCCACTTCAGCCGTTTTGGTAATGGACATAATTGCATCCACCGTCGATTTCTCTTTACGAAAGTCGAACTGGTTTTTAGACAAACCGTCTAAGCCCTCCGTGTGGTGTGCCCTTTCAAGCACTATACCCGCTGTGTCTAATAGGCTTATAGGCCTATATGCCGATGGGCCCCAGGTGGCTTCCCTGCCTTTGGTAGCAGTACTAGAGTCTGGATTTTCCAGGCGTCTGGGAAGACGCCTTCGTCCAGGCATCTTTGCATCACTGCCCTGAACATTCCGGGCGCCAGTGAGATAGCCGTCTTGATGGCCAGGTTCGCTATACCGTCAGGTCCTGGCGCTTTGTTTAGCTTTAGCGATTTGCCTATCGCGGTGATTTCCTCGAGCGTGACGGTCGCTTCGTCCTCTTCATCCGCAGATTCTGCCATCATCATGGGGGGGCAGGGACTCTGGTCGTGATTCGGAAAGAGTCCCCCAATGATGACCTGTAGTAGCTCAGGTAAATGCTCGGTTGGAGCTGTCGTGCCCTTAGTTTTAGCCATTACCACCCGATAGTCGTAACCCCATGGGTTCGCGTTGGCTTTCGAACACAGTCCCTCAAAGCAGGCTCGTCTGCTGGCCTTTATCTCTTTCTTGAGTGCGGCCTTAGCGGTGGCTAACACCGCGCGGCGCTCCAGTCTTTCCAGGTCCGATCGCTCCCTTTGCATTCTCCTTCTAGCTTGGTGGCAAGATCTCCGGAGGTCTGCGATCGTCTCTGTCCATCAGTTAACCGGCAGCCTTCCATCCCTAGGTTTGACCTTTCTGGGCATGGTTGCGTCGCACACTCGTGTGAGAATTAATACGAGTTGATCCCCACGAGGATTTTGGGTATCGCTCAATCCCTGTTCCCGCACTAGCGCCTCTTTAAATACTTCCTTATCGAAGTACGACGTCCTCCATCTGCGGACGAACAGAGTGGGTGCTCCTTCCTCTGCACGCTGCCTAGCTCTATGAGTGATGCTATAGCGAATCGCCAGATGGTCGCTATAGGTGTAGCCATCCTCCACCCTCCAGTTGTTCAACAGCCCAGGGCTGCTGAACGTCACGTCGATGATCGACTCCGCTCCATTTCTATGGTAGGTACTACTAGTACCTACGTTGGCCAGGTCTAAGTTGAGCCTGGCCAGGGCCTCCAGAAAGAAGAATCTGGCCCCTTGTGTTGGTCAGGCGACTGCCCCATTCTAACGCCCAGGCGTTAAAGTCGCCCGCTAATCATTAGTGTATTTATTACTATCGGAACAGTCTATAATACGATTAATTCGAACCAGGGGCTCAGTCCCAACCTTAGTGAATCATCCATAAAAACATAACTCAAAACGAACAACTCCTCCAGTGTTCTGTCCAAATTACACAGCAAAGCAAAACAAAAACAAAGATTCTAGTACTGAAAATCGCCATAATTGCAAGGTGCAAGGAGCAAGACGTTTTTGGACAATGGGGTTCTAAGGCAATGAGCCAATTTAAACCGCTACTGTCCTATTGAAAAGCATTCGCCCATTTTTTTTATATGACCTAACTTAAACATCAACTAAGAGAATTTTATGTTGAGTTATTACACACAGAGTTTTAATCACCGAAGTCGGTAAAATTTTAATGAGTATTCAAACAGCTGAGAATGCAGTAATCAACCGTGGTGATGAACTAGCCCACTAGGCTAAAAGTATAGTCACTAGATTCATAGTCTGGTGAATACAACGACAGGATTCAATTTGAACTGTCAGCTGGCGGAGCCAATCGAGCTCATCTCGAGTAATTCATGTTGAGGGCCTAAAAGCCATTTGTAAACAATGACCTTAAACGTTGATTTCTCACGAATCACGAGAATCCCACTATATCTTGCTACTCCATATGGTAGAACTAACATTCTTCTACCAAATGCTGCTTTCATTTCACGAGAGTGATTAAAGATTCAAGAGAAACCGATATTTAAAGTCATTGTTAACAAATGCCTTTTAGGCCCTTAAAATGAATTACTCGAGACATGCTCCATTGGCTCCGCCAGCTGACATTTCAAATTGCCTCCCGTCGTTGTATCCGCCAGACTATGAATCTAGTGACTATAGCTTAAAGTCGCCATAATAAAGCAACAACAAAAAAAAGTAATCAGGCGAGCAATATTTTGCTTTGCTGAAAACACCGTAAAAGCACAAACCGTGAACTGTCAAACAAAACTACTAACTTTTCCGGCAATATTTTTGTTTACCTTCGGTATGCTAAATTTTTCGGTTATCCTTTTTTTCCCTCTGGATAAGTTGGTTGTTTTTCTAAATAACTGAAAATAAAATTATTTAATGTCAGAAGTCGGCAAAACAAATAATGTTTTGATTTTTTTAGCTTTTGTGTATTCTTAATTATTTGCGTAGAGTATTTAATGATTACTTTAGTAGATAAAAACGAATATGAATCATTTAATTTAAGTTTCTGAGAAATTTCTCCGCTGTATTGGTAAGGGAGTTGACTCCCAACATTGTTGCCATTAAAAAAACGTAGAACTGTTTATCAGTTGTCTTGATCCCAGCTTTGTAAACGGCAGTTGATTGTCAGAACAACTCAAAACTTTAGTGAATGTTAATGCGAACCTTTCAACTATTTCAGGGTTTTTAAAGGTAAAATATTAAATTTTCATCTATTGCTGAGTGACAGCGTCAGAGCATGCATGCGGAACTGGAAATAATAGTTTGTTTCAAACTAAATTTTTAGTAATTTTTTCTCCAAACAGTTATCAGTTTGATTTAACTGCCGCTTTGGTTGAATTAATCTAAAATTTTAATTTGTTTCCCTGAGTCAACGTAAGCTGTGTTTCGGTAATAATAAACCCCTTTCAAGATGGAAAAAACACAAATATTACACTGATAAAAAAGCAATGATAATATCTAAGTGTCCGACACATGAATTTTTGCAATGCGATCAACAAATGATAGCTATTACACATTCTTCCAATGTGTATACATATCCATTATGTGTGGCCACACATAGTTTTCATTTGCCACATAAATTTCATTTGTGTTTCTCAGAGGGTTCTGTTTATGTCAGAACAAATCAGTATTATGTGGAGTTTTCTAAGGATTTTGTGTGGATTATTTCCTGTGTAGAATTGAGGTAATATCTTTGGGTATAAACAACCAACCTGTCTGATTGTTTTCAAACGAAAACGTTCGTTTAAAACAACAAAACGGATTCTTAAAACAGCCAGTGTTTTAGTTTGTTGTTTCAGATGGGACTGTTTTTTTTCTCCGTGATGGTATGCACTCCAGAAAAAGACGTGAAGGAATGGCAAGTCAAGCTTTTAGAGTACTGATGGGCTCAGCAATTTGGATTTTTTTGGAAAATTACTGAATTACTGTGATTAAGGCTGTGTTCCAATTCGGTAATTAATTTTAATTTTAACTTAAACTTGACAGATGGAAAGTAATGAATTAAGTCTGCTACTTGAGCTGACTTATTTTTGCCAGACGGCAACTCAATTTTGACAGACACTCTATAGAAAGTTTGTTGATTAATAACATAACGATTTAGATCGACTAATCGATTATTTTCCATCTGTAAAGTTTAAATAAAATTAAAATTAATTCGCGAATTGGAACACAGTCCACGAATGTATTTAACTTAATTTTGGGTACCTTTTTCCAACCATATTCTTCCCAAGTATCTTCGATTTATATTCTACCGCGCTCAGGTAAATGTGACTCATTACCATGGGAAAAATACACTAAATAGTGGGGAAAATTCTGCATCCAATAAAGCTGAATATATTTTCAACATTTCAAACTTTTAAACATATTTTAATCGCCCAATTTCCTGTACCTCCTCAGGCATGGGTGGAATGACCCAGGAACAAGCCGCGGCCGCCATTCAAGCCGCCAAGTACGCCCAACTCAAAGCCATGGGTCACAATCTGGACCAGCTGCCGCCGGGGTTTCTTCCACCGCAGTTAGACATCGCCAAACTTACCGGGAGTAGCCAAGGTTCGGACCACCCGCTAAGTAAGCTGCAATCCTCACCGAACGTTACGATCGAACCGGCTTCCAACGACCGTCACCATCATCTCAGTGCTCAGCAGAAACTACTCTCTCTGGCGGCCGGCAACGGAAACCACAATCTGAATAACAACTCGATACTAAACAGTGATTCCATTCGACGTGGTGACTCATCGGAACCGATGGATCTGGGACTGGATGGCCCGCAGCACCACGTGAACGACGATGGAAACAGCTCCGGCGACGAGCGGAATTACTCCGACGACGAAGGCGTCGGTACTAACTAATTTTAGTATACGCAATGATAACCCGTCGTATACGGCTCCACATACGATATACAACGCTCTAGCAGAATTGAGATCTGAAGCTGACATGTCATTCAACTTAGATCAGCTCTACCTACAAGTATATTTACTCTACCATAAGGATTTAGTATTTCTTTCTACCGACAAGTTCGGCCGCAAACAGCGGACCGAAAACCGGACAAGAACAAATTTCATGATAAAAAAGGAGTAAATTCGTTGTGCCATCCTTAATTAAGTGAGTATGATAATTGTTCTCTCGAATACGTCGAAACTGTATAAAGTCCATCCAAGCGTGAACAGACGCCCATGAATGTCGTCGTCGTCGTCGTCGTCCTCCTAAAGAGAACAAAACTGCAACTATTCAACAGCTCGTGAATGTTATACACCTCAGGTTATTTTTTTCTTTATCGTTTTTAAGTTCCGATCATTAGGAATATCTAGGATTTAGATAAAGCAAAGCAAGTGTTTAAACACTATACGAAGGTAAACTGCAATCCGTAACTTGAAATACCTCATATTGAAGAAAGAAACGTTTAATTTAAAACTCCTTTTACAAAACAAAAGAAAAGATATTTCACATTGTACTACTTACTTAGGAATGATAAGATCATATTTACAAACAAACAAACAAAACAAAACAAAACCAGCTGAGACACAATCCGTCAGTCTACCTCACAAGATAGTTAGTGCAAGTTACAATTTTATCAAAACAATACTTATACAAAACCTCCAGCTGAGACAGCCTCACTCTGTACAAAATGAGTTACTCGAAGGAACTGCCACCAATCCCAAGGTGGAACCACCAAATCGCCCAGTTTTATCTAAACTTATCGTAGAGAGAAATGAAACGTATACTAATCTCCTCAACAGAGACCCCAAACCTCTGTATACGCAAACGCTATCCCGCTATACCTTTCTATTCGTAGAGTTTAATTCCAGCACAATGTAGTAGAACAAATTTGTCGACTTTTAACTGCACAAAAAATACGAAATTTTATCACCATAAGAAAACCGTTATACGAACCTAAACATCAACAACTAAAATGTATACTGAGAAGAAGGAAACCTACGAAACCGACGAACCCCTGGTTAAGTGAATGAAAATTTTCGTTTCCATATCTTCCGTTCCGTATCAGTTGAAAAAAACCTATCTATACGAAATCTATATCAACAAATCTGAAAGAAGAGAAAAACTGCTAGTATACGCAAAAACATAAATAAGCAAAAGAACTTGTATACCAACTCACACAAGTCTATACGATTTATCGCAAACAAATAGAGAAAATACGATCAAATTGAAACCGATACGATATCAAACAAAGTATACTGAAAACTACCCTCGACAAGTGAGCAACCATTTCTTCGTTTCGTTCCATTCAAACGTGCTTCCAAAGCTCCTCTTCGAACATCGCTTAGTATGATGAATCTCAACGGTTGTTTCTTACTGTTATAATACTCATTACACCGATTAACTACCTCCTCTGTATCATAATAGTCGTAACGCAACTACCTCTATATCTTACGAATCTCACTCAGGGCGACCGAAGCCAGACACACCATGTTCAGGGAATAACAGAATAACAGTCACAAACCGAACCATATGACGCACACCGCAGCAATATTACTGTTTATTTATATAAGTGATTCATGTTCTGTTACAAATGCCTTTGTTTTTGTTTTCTCAGCGATCAAACAAACATACTAGTGCAACACAAAACGGGTATAATATTACGTTTTTTTTTTACTAATGTTTAATTTAACAGAGACCTTGTCTAATGAAGAACTTGTTTTAGTTTGTAGTTCCAACAGAGACCAGTATCGAGCGCACCGAAATCGCATGCATTCATGTGTATTGACTTTGTTGTTCTGGGATTTTGCGGAAGAAATACTTGGTTGACTGAATGGGTGGACAACTCTACGGCTCACCTGTAAAAGTAAGGCAAAACGTTTCGAAACAATTCGATAATTCAACATTCAAATGAAGAAACACAATAAATGGCTGCGTGCTTTAACGCTTGACGAATTTGACAGTTTGTCAAGTAGCAAGGGGTGATGCATGAGCATTTTGAATTGTCACTGTGTCAACCTACTCAAAAGGGCGCCACTTCCGTTAACCAAAACGTTGATTCAAAGCAAAACCAGGAAATTGTTTGTACAAACTTCATGATCCTAAACACACACCCACACTCACACCCATAAACACTAGACGGAAGGCGAACAATTATTTAAGGTAAAAGAGAAGAAGCAATAGCACCTAATTAAAAGTTCTAGACTTCAATGATCGCAGTATTGAATCTCATATCTTGGAACAACCCGAATCTCTATCCTTAGTTGGAACAAAACCGTTTGACTTTTTTTCTGCGAAAAAAATGTACTTAAATTTCGAAAAAAAAAAAAGATAACTTCCAGTATAACTTGCTTCCGGTAAATTTCTTCCGAAAAAAGAACAAAATATTTAAAAAAAAAAAAAAAAAGGCACTGTAAATAGGTGAAGCAAAACAATACCTTACCGTAGACAAGTAGCTGATTACTAACGATAAGGGAAAACAATTGAATAAACGTTAAAATGGATAAGAAAAAAAATGATTGTAATAAAAATACAAAAGTATGTAGTGTTACTTATTCGATAGATGTTTTCTTTTTTTTTTTGAGACGGGATCAAGGTTTTCCGAGCAACCTTGGACACAAAATAGCTAAATTTTCAATTGTAAGCACAAAAATTCTTGCTACGAACCTCCGTCGCCTGTTAGCAACGTAAGCTTTATTATTAAAACACGTTTTCTATCAGTTTTTTGGTTGAAGTTTTCAGTTTTGAACGATTCAAATCAAAATTTACTCAAACGGAAAAGAGCAAAAAAAAATTCAATGAATTTTTTCATTAAGTTATGTTATTATTACAAAGTTGTACTTACATCCAGGATTCGTCTCACGAATCACTTCTGACGCAATTATTTATGTTTGAACCGAAAACGATATCCAATATGCTGCGATTTATGTGAAAAGAGATATGTAACGGATGCAGAAGAAAAAAAAATCCTGAACTTGATAAAGGAACAAAAAAAAATAGAACATAGACTAAATCAGTAGGAGAGCTAAGTGGAACAAAAGTTGTTAAATATGAATTGCTAAAACTATTGCAAAATATTTTATTAAATGTGTGATAGATTTACTCTAAAAATGGGCGCATGGATAAACGCATGCTGATGGCAGAGAATTACAAAAAAAAACAAGCTGAATCATTGAAATCCCTACTGGAAAAAGGTATTTAGGAAGTAGTAGCTAAACAAAATGGATATGAAAAATATGAATCTATATTTGAAAACAAAAACCTGTTCAGCGAATAGAGCTACCACTTCTCGTAGTTGTAAGATATATTTTCTTTTTTTAAGTTTTTTTTTTACATTTAAAACTCAACCGTAATCAAGAATTATAAATAATTTTCTCAGAGAAAAAATATATTTAAAAATTATAATTTCTGCTTTTGTTGTTATTTCACATTATCACCGAAACTCTTCCTTCCTCCAGTTTGTTTTTACTTTATCCTTGCGTTTTCGTTCCGTTTTCTTACTCGCCTTTTCGTTTTCCTGTACCAAGTCAGTTTAATATTTCAGGGTGTGCCTTTTTTACAATTAAAACAAAAAAAAAGCATGAAGCTTAACAAAATTGCAACCCGCAAAGTGAAATACCTCAGCTTGGGTCATATAAAAAAAAACAAACAAGTTCCTAAAACTAATGAAATATTAAACAGTACATTTTTACACATCTTGCAATTCCCGCCAGAAAGTTTTCTGCTATAATATTTCCCATAAGAGCGCGTTAGAAGAAAAGCGTAGAAATTTCACGCAGTAAGCATAGAACATTTTTACTACCAATCTATATAGAGAAGATAATCTGCTGAAAAAAAAAAGTAAGAAAGGAAAAGAAACACGTTGAAGACAATAATGGTAATAAGTTCTTTTAACTGGCACCACTGGTCAGAAAAGGGTCAGCTAGGAATGATCATTCTACCAAGTGATGCAAGTTTGAGAAAGATTTGTCAAAATATTTTAAAATAAATAAAACTGTCTCCTACATGTTATCAAATGTAAACCGCTTCCGTTGAAATTAGGCAAACTGATATTTAAAAAAAAAAATGACCTGTGTAGATGAAACTTTACCTCCCCTGTACTAGAACGTTAAAACATTAAGGCAAACCTGAGGCGAAACAAGTTCGCAAACCACCTGAACATATTTTGATCACAAAACACATTCATTGAACATACAAAATCTAGTGCAATATACTAAAATTAACACTTTTTAAAGTGAGGCGCCGATAGTGGAAAAGCTTAGAACACAAATCGGTCGGATCGAAGCCCGATCCGGCAGGCAACGCTATTGTACAACCAAACCATACAAAAACAACAGCAAGCTTCAAGGCGCAAAGATGGATAGTACACCTTAAAATATCTAATCGTAAGAATATTGAATTTGTTATGAACGAAATCTGAGCACGTGTACACGTGCGAGCATGCTGCCTGCGTATGCGAGTGTGGACACCGGAAGAAAAATACAAATCCCAGATGTGTAATATTGCTTTAAGTATCAACAATGCTATTATTATTATTATCATCATTATTAGTTTTATTATTATTACAACAATTATACTCCATCAACACTGAATATAACTCGTAACATAAGAGTATTTGAAATAAATTAATAAAACCATACAAGTTGTTCTATTCCAATGATCTCGTTTCCGAAAGTGTTCTTATGCGGGAAAATGTCATGAAGAGGCCAACAGGCACTGTCCCTACACACTACCGAAATGTCATGTAAATTTCTGTCTCCTGAAACCGACGCATGCAGGCGTTCTTTTAACATATAAGAATGAGTTGAAAGAGAGGAGAAAATAGATTCAATCAAACACATCTTTCGTCGAGTTGCGTATGAGTCAATTTCAGGAGACTTAATTTTACACAAATCATTCTTTACGTTCCCCGACTTTCTACAAACATAAATTACGTCTCGTGTAAAATTCATAATTTCTAAGTGTGTGTGTACAATCTAACACTCATTGGACGGCAACGGTACTATGGAAGAAAGCTGTTTACAACAATCCCTCAAGTGACCATTGGAAAAAGCTTTAATCCGAGAGCTAGAGAGTGATGCAGATCCAACAACCCGTTTCAGAATGTCTGGAGGGTCACGCCTATTCCGAAATTACTTTCACATACAATAAGCCCCGCATGTAAACATTACCGAAATCATTTGGATAAGGGCACTGCAACATACTTCCAGATTTGGAAATGTAAAATTCCCAATCCAGGCAAGTATTAAGTATTATTTAAAAATAAAGTTATTGTTATATAGTTATAATCAGAAAGATCTTACCCATGGCCTCTACCTTAATGACACTCGCTTGATCATTCGTAAAAATGAAAAAAAAAATCCGACGTTGATTCGTCATGCACTCGCGACAACAAAGCGCAAAAATTAACGGTGCTAAACCGCCCGTTAGGTATACAACCTGCATAACAAAACTCTGTACACCACGTGGTGAATGCATCCGAAATTATGTGGCAGCGTTTCACATGCGCGTTTTCTTCGTTTGCTGCTTCTGACAAGCAAATGGCCTTTTTCTACATCCACTCTGCCAATAATCAAAACCCCCGCTATGAGGCGGCTCTATATCGAAATTCAAAACTGCTAATAATTATCGTTTCACTCGCGACAAAGCGGAAAAACACTCAAACTCCGGAAGTCACAATACTACCACTAATAAACAAACCTAAGCTGATGTAACTCTTCTTCCAAGTGCGGGGGCGAAGCTCGAAAAACCAAAAAAATGTGGCACATATTTCAGGAGTGAATCGTTTGTATTCACTACGTCTTTCCCATAGCACACGGAAATTTTATGATTTCACTGTTAGTTAAAGGTAAATTACGAATTACTGTTTGATTTTTTTTTCGCGAAAACGTAGCAGCAACAACAAAACACGTCAGTTTCTAAGCACGGCTTGCTGCGATTCTAAATTCATAATTTCTAAGTGTGTACCCCTTAATTGATTTGCTGCCCGACGTAAAGTATGAATGCAACAAGATTATCACTTGCGCTTGCTCATCTTCTGGTGGTGGCAAACCAGAAAAAAAGCGCTGCAAAGTTTGGCACATTTTCCCGCTCGACCTATTGTCAGTTCTCTCGCTATCCCGTGCTGAGTCGAACAATCTGTCGAACGAAGGTGCGCCACTGAAGTGCGCCAACTGTGACGCAAATCATGAGAGCAGCAATCGAGCCTGCCCCAAACGTGCGGACTGTTTGGCTATCTGAAAGAAGGCATCCACCAACTCCCGGCTTGGTCAACGCCGTCCGCCACCTCCGATGAACGAGGAGAATTTCCCGACGCTTCGGTACCAAGTGCCGAACCTACCGCCGATCCTATTAAATCACCGCCATGCAAACCGCCCATCAGCTTCCGTTCAGCATCGATTCGCGGCAGCCGCCGCCGCCACCAACCCGGCTCCTCCTCCAGGCTGGGGCAATCCGAGTTGCAGTACCTCCACGCAACCACCCGTCAAAGGACAGCTCTACGACTCGGAGCAAATGGTCGAGTTCGTTCAAGAACTCTACCGCCAACTACGTTCCTGCCGCTCGAAGGAGGAACAGCTCAAAGAACTTATGCAAGCAAGGACCGTTAACGCACCATCAGCATCCTCAATTGGAATGCTTGTTCCATCCGGAACAAAACAATTGTGTCCTTAACAGGAAGGCCATCGACATCGCCATCGTCACCGAGGCACATCTCAAGCCGGAACTCAGCGTTTTCATCCCAGGATACCGGATTGTGCGACTTGATCGTAGCGGCTCTAGTGGAGGAGGGGAGGAGTTGCGATCGCCCTGTGCAACAATATCAACTGCCACATGCTTCCGAGCTTCCAGCTGCACTATATCGAAGCCATCGGAGTTGAAGTTGAATCTGCCGTCGGCCCTATCAGCACCATTGCGTCCAAAGCAAGCCAGCACCGCTAACGGAACAACAACGATCCTACGGAACAACATTCGCAAATTAACTCGGAGGCAGGGACAATTTATCATCGCCGGCGACCTGAATGCGAAACACGAAACCTGGGCGAATAGCCGGTGCAACCGAAATGGCATCATTCTACACGAAGACCTGGAAGAGGGCCATTACACCGTCCTGGGCCCGGATACTTCCACCCGGTTGAGCAGATCCGGGGTCCATTCGACAATCGACATCTTCCTCACCAACATTGGGAACAATATCGCCCAGCCGATCCCACACCAGGAGCTCAGCTTGGACCACTATCCGGTGGTGGCCGAAGTTGACTCCTCGGTCAACCGGCATCGAATCACCAGACGGAACTACCATCTCGCCAGTTGGGAGAGGTTCCGACAACATCGATTTCGACATGCACTTCGAGTCGGTTGATGACATCGAACGGCAACTGCAGAACATCGAGCAAGGGATCTCCCCTTGGGAGCAACATGTTCCGGTGATTGATCAGGTGAGCAGCTCTGTACTTATTTATAGACCCACTAAAGATTTAATACAATTGCGAAATGCCATCCGAAGCCAATACCAGTGAACTGGTTTGCCAACGCTTAAAAGTCACTGTAATCGAGTGACGAAAATTATTAAGGTTAGAATGGTGGGCCTACAATTTGCCGAAAAGATCCGCTTTCTCCCAGATTGTGCTAAGCCATTCTGGAAGTTGACCAAAATTTTAAAAACTAAGCCAAGGCCCAATCCACCGTTGAGCCATTGCTGTCTGGCTCTAAGGATCGCTTGATAACTCCTGCAGAGAAGGCTGCTGAGATAAGTCAACATTTCGTCAGCTCCCATAATCTCGGACAAAACATCGTCAGTCCACACGAAGCTGCCGTTAGCGCGCTTATTACTAACATCCATATAAGCCCCAACGACTTCACAGAGGAGTTGGAGATCTCAGCTGACGAATTGTTGACTTATATCAAAAGCTCAAAGAACATGAAGGCCCCAGGTTTTGACAACATCATGAACTTGGAGCTCAAGCAATTGAGCCCCCAGTTTTATAACCATCTGGCGATGGTTTTGCTAAGTGCCTCCGACTAAGCTACTTCCCCTTGTGTTGGAAGTCAGCCAAAGTCATCCCCATCCAGAAACCTGGGAAAGATCCTTCATGTTCCAAAAGCTATAGGCCCATCAACCTTCTCTCAGGATTATCCAAGCTGTTTGAGAAAGCGATCTACCGTCGGCTTCTTTCATCTGCCGACGAGCTGAACATCTTGCTAGGCGAACAATTTGGCTTCCGACGTGGTCAGTCGACAATTCAACAACTTAATCGAGTCATTAACATCCTCAGACGGAACAAGTCTATTTCGAAATCATCTCTCGACATCGAGAATTGCCTTTGATAACGTGTGGCACGATGGCCTGGTGTACAAGCTGCATCGATACAATCTTCCCATCGTTATGGTGAAGAAAATTAAAAATTATCTGACGGACAGGACATTCCGTGTTTTGCTGCAAGGTGCAGTATCCGACGCACAGGAGATCTCCGCCGGTGTTCTGCAGGAAAGTATACTAGGTCCACTTCTGTCCAACCTATTCACCTCGGACATACCCCCGCACCCTGAAAATGGATCTCTGTCGTTGTTCACCGATGATACCGCAGTCGTCCACAATGGTAGGGTAACAAGAGCGCTTACAGCGAAACTGCAGTGAAGCCTGAATGTTCTGTCTGAATACTTCACCGAATAGTAGATCTGTATCAACGCGGCGAAGACCCAGGTCATCCTATTTCCACACTCCAACTCTCACAAACGTGTTCCGCCTGAGGATTGTAAAATAAGCCTAAACAACACAATGGTGGAATGGGCCAAATCAGCAGTCTATCTTGGCGTTACCATATACAGTAAGCTTATTTCCAGGGAGCAGGTTGACAAAACTGTCACAAAGTGTGACGTTCTGTTGAAGCTTCTGTACCCATTGATCAACAGAAGGTCTACATTATCCCTGAAAAACAAGCTTGCTGTCTACAAGCAAATCATACAAAGCAAATCGCTTTGAAGTCTTCGTAAAGTTCTGTCCAGTTAGAATCCGGAATCACTTATTGTGTTCCAGCGGCATGGAAAGTGACAGCTGCAAGAATTCTTTTACAGCGGTTTCTTTACCTAGTCCGCAATAAAAATCGCATAAACGTTGAAAATCGCCAAATCCACCGTGTATGATGTGCTCAAACGTTTAAGGGAGCGAAAGAGCGTGGATCGAGTGCCTCAAGGTAAGCGTCGTAGTGGAACATATCACCCCAAGCTGAACCAGAAGGTGTTGAGAACCATCAGAGCAAACCCTGGACTATCAAATAATGAAATCACACAAAAATACGCTGCTGCTTGCAGTACCGTTCGAAGAATTCATTTGCGAGCAGGATATCGTTCTTATCGAGCCAGCAAGCAACCAAACAGAACGTTGAAGCAAAGTTTCATCACCCAAAATTTGAGCTCGGAAATTGTACCAGCAAGTTTTGACGAAATACCAAGGATGGCTGCTCATCGACGATGAAACCTACGTCAAAATGGATTTCGGACATCTTCCTGGCCAAAAATTCTACATGGCGACGGCCCGAGGAGATGTTCCTTCGAAGTTTAAGTTTGCTTTTATGGACAAATTTGTCAAAAAAACTGGTGATTGAGAAGGGATATGCAGCTGCGGAGCAAAGACCGAAGTGTTCGTGACGAATAAGACGATGGACTCGAAGCTGTCCAAGAAAAAACCGCGTACTACCTTTCATTAAAGCCCATGAAGGTCCCGTAAAGTTTTGGCCAGATTTGGCGAGTTGCCACTACACCCGGAAAGACATCCAGTGGTACCGCGATAATAACGTAGATTTCATCGATTAAAGCATAAATCCACCCAACTGCCCGCAGTTCCGGCCCATCGAGAGATTGTAGGCAATAATGAAGAGGAAGCTTAAGAAAAGCGGAAAAACGGCTCGGGACACGACTCAGATGACCAAAATGTGGAAAAAATGAGCCAAGGAAGTTGACTCCGGAGGTGTGCAGCGTTTGATGGGAGGAATAAAGAAGAAACTACGAATCTTTATTAGAAACGAAGAGAAATGATTTGTACTGATATTTTTTCTTAAATTACAGTAAATTACCTTTGTTTTGCTGTATTAAACTTATTTGTAAGTCAATCCGTTACCGAGATACAGATGATTTTATTATTCTGATTTCTAAATGGACATAGCTTTATATGGCTGCAAGTATGTGGTGCCATAGCTATCTTCTACTCGTTAAAGATTGTGACACTCTCAACCATAGTAGAAAATACAATCGGGGCCGTATCATTATTAAAACCAAACGGTCCTCATTTAGACCACCAAATGCTATCCATAGAGTTAACAATAAAATTTTCTTACATGTTTACTTCCAAATACTGGTCTATCGTTCAATTAGCTCTAGTTCGACCTAGACGTCTATCGGCAATAATAGACTTTGAATTCCCAAACAGACCACAACAATCTACAGCGCAATAAGGATAATGATTTCCAGGTGGTTGATCATATCAACAGGATGTGCTTTTATGGCGCATTCTCGCTCCACCATCTCGGAAGAAAACGAATACCACCTCATCTACCGGGTGTTGAAGCATGTTAACCCGATTCTATCGTTTCCTCCAAAGCAATAAGCATTATGAACAGCTTCGTAAATGACATTTCCGAGCGGATTGAAAGCGTAGCTTTCCGACTGACTTAAATCAATCGGCGGATGGCCCTGACGTCTCTGGAAATTCAAACCGCCTTTCAATCTAGCCAAACACGAGGCTTCCGAGCGAACCGAAGACGCGGCCAAGTAAATCAGCTTCATGACAAAATAAGGTGATGGCAGTAGTTGTTCCCTTGAACCCAAATGGCCCTTTTCAGGGCCATCAAAACAACTGGAAAGAGAGTTGACATGTCTGTGGGTGTGCTGGGTGCTTGGTTTCGGGATGTTTGATTGCGAAAAATATGTTTCGTGTGCCGAAGCCATCATGTTTTCGACATTTGCACATTCGGCAGTGTTGTACACACATAGGCCTAGTAGAAACCGTACACTGGCGTAAAAAACCTATTGAAATTCATAAGATTTGCCTTATGAAAAATCATTAGGCCACTATATTTTGATTTCATAAGGCCCTCATAACATCCATGTGTGCAATGATGGTTCTCTCAGTTTATAGTAATGGTTTTCTAAAGTCATTCTTATAATTTTCATAATACTGCCTTATGAAGTTCATCACTGTTGTTTGTGCAAAATAATCATAAGGTATATGTATGAAATGGTAAAAACCGAGACGCAAGTTATTGTTTGGATACTCTTGGTGAATCCTATTGATACCGTTATTTTCGAGCTGATATACAGACTTACAGACGTAGAACGAAACAATTCGATGAAGTGAACCAATCACTGGGAACCATAAATTAGGAAATATATTATATTTATCATAATCGCCCTCCTTTGAAGTGCTAATTCAAAGCTTCCAGTGGTTGATCGGATTTGTGTATGTAAAACCTTGAACGCGCATCTTCACGTATTTTATTTTTCATTCATTTTTTCGCATCATTTCTCCCATTTCAGTCAGTAGTTCAACAATGGCCGAGAACACGGCTGTCATAATGTAAACATCCTGTCCTCATCTCGGTTCTCCAGTCGTATGCCAACTGAAACATGACCCGCATAACGAAAAACAATTTGCTATATAGTCGAAACTGTATTTCTAATATAAGATATATTATCACATTTTATGTTATTGTTATCGAATAGATTGATCTCATTTTCACCATACAACCTTTACATTAACATATATTGTTAACGTTTGCCATATTGTCATTGGATGGTTTTTTATTGTCTGCACTCGGTCTGGATTATATACTAACTTTTTGGGATAGAGTACAGCACAAATTTTGTTCGTGAAAATTACCATTTTCTTATGGTAACCTAACTTAACCGCCTATTCAGCATATTGTTACTTGGCCTTATACCATCTGGACATATTGTTAAAACTATATAGAGATTGTGTTATAGTTGGCAACTATAGGATAAATGTCGCAACAGTAACGGAAACGGTCGTCATCAATAAGGGAAATGATCCAGGAATGGTTTGTGATTATGCGGGGAAGAACATTCGCGACATCCTTAAAATCTACCCGGACGACGTGCTGTACTTAGAGTGTGCTTATCAGTGTCCCAATCAAATATTCAGCTCCAGGGTTGCAAATGAAGAATCACAAGGGATATCTGCGCGAACCCAAGCACCGGAGCATTTCTGAAGTCACCGATATTGAAGGACTTCTCAAGTTTACCTATCAGAAAAAAAACCAAAATAGGTTGCACGACGATTCAAACACTATCCTTGGAACGTAAAGTCCCGATACTTTGCCATTGTATTGCATTTGTTTAATCTTTGTTTCTCTTCTCCTCAACAGTGTTTTCTTCAAGAAATTTAGCAAATTGCTGGGAGGAGACAATCTCGGTGGTATGACCGATAGTGCTCCATTGGCGGCTGAGCACTTACAAACAGATTCACCTTCTGCGTTGAAATAAGTCCGCATGTACAATCGAAGACGATCGGCGGAAATGCTGTAACTGACAGTGAGTCTCTAATGTCATGCTTTATTGAAACCATGTTTATGTTTGAATGAAAACCTTTTTTTCCAGAATAACCCATGCATTACATACTTGTAGGATCACCATCGTCATCATCAAACCCTACCGCAAGAGGAAATTCTCGTGGCGGAGCAACTGCAAGACCGAGCAGGATGTTTTCAAAGGAGACGGCTAATGGTAGTTCCAAACAGGCGATATCGAAGAAAGATTTTCGGAAATCCTGTTCGATTCCCACATGCATTATTTAAAATAAAGAATAAATTTAGTGTTCTCGTTACTTACTGTGTTATATTGTATTTTTTTTTTTTTTCATGAATGGAAATTCCAGTAGAATACAATGAAGAATAATACGAAATACATAAATTTACAAATTAATTTGCATACTAATGCATATGCATACCATAGAACTAACAAACAACTTTCATAAGGTTGCACAATGAAACTCATACAATTGCAATAAGTAAATCACTGGAAGTGGTTATGACAACAATCAAAGCATTTTATAAGGTAATGTTATGAAATACAAACTGTTTCCTTGTGGCTAATTTTCATAACGATATTTAATGAACTTCAATAGGTTTTTTGCGCTAGTGTATACGCAATTGGAGGTGAACGAAACCAGCATCATGGGTAAAAGTGTCCCAAATGATCAATAACGCATTCGCACTACAAGGTTTATTACGTGATATAGAGTATCTTGATATCATATGTCATACATGTTATTTCCAGTGAAAGCAAGATGTACACTCAAAAAAAACCGAAGTAGAAGCTACCATTTCGAGGGTTAAAATAAGTGCAAACACCTACAATTTTTACCTGACTATAAATGCGTTTGATTTTACCATTACTGCGATCAGATCAACCTTGTTGCGGTTGATATCAATATGAGATCTGTCAAATATACCACAAAGGCTGAAGGTTGAACCATAAACGTAGTAAATTTGACCGAAATTTCGTGGTAGTTTTGAAAACAAGCATAGTCGGGTAAAATGGTAGTTATTACTACAAAAAAAGTTCTGTGTATGAATGTAGATACCAAGCGCACCGCGCAGGTTATAGAGCGAACGTTTTGTGTATGGGAATTAGATTTGGAACAAAACCAATTTCGCCCACTCTTTAAACCATCAAGCGATCTAGATTGCACATTGCTGAGTCACCTTTGTGAACAGCCTCATTGGGTTGTACCTTGTAGTTTTTCTCCAAGGACTCGTTCCTGACCAACTTCTGCTTTTGCTGGAACTCCCTTTCATACTGAAATTTCAGCTGCCACAGCTTCGCAGCTTCCTCCATTATCGTCTTCTTTTCCGGCAGATAACGAATATTTTTATCCATTTCCTTCTTCCTTGGATCCTTTATGGGATTGCTTTGTCCCGGATTTGATCTGTCGGTGGGGGTTTTAATTGGCTTGCCGAGATTGCTCCATCGACGATTTGTTGTAATATGCACCTTCTGCAAAGCCCGAATTGTTCCCAGAGCCAGCAGCTGTCACAAGATACCCATCCCTCACAAGAGGTATCTGCCCGGGTAAAGGATTGACAGGTATTTCCTGCGCGTCCTTGATGTTCCTCCATTCCGATCCCCGTGGGTAAAATTCTCGAAGATTATGTTGGGGGGAGGGGTTATGTCGCACCAAGTCTCAACAGCAAACACGGTTTTCAAGGGTATTGCTCGGGGTACTGTAAGGTTGAAGCTGAAACATAGTTTTTATTTACTATGCAAAATATATTTTGTGTGAGTTACGTTACTAGCTTAAGACCGAGCCTGGGACAGATATGCTGGTAAAAAGAATCCAATCAAGAATCCACGTTATTCTGGTTTATATTTATATGGGACTATTCGGTCTTAGAGTTACCTCTATGGTAAAATGTGGTGAACACAGCAAATAAAGTTGTTGAATATTACACAGAATCAGATGCACATAGGTCATTCCATCGGTTGTGTAATATTAGGTTGTCTCGATGTACACAATAAAATGATGCACTGCTTATCGATGTAATTTGGGCGATGTAAACGAGACAACGTAGCTCATCGAGAAAACGTAAATCGTCGCGAGGAAAAGGAAACAATGTGATAATTATAATGTAAATGAAGTTTTCGGTTATTATTCAATGAAATTAAAAAAAAAACAGTTACAGCGGAAATGAAAACAATACAGGGGATGATAAAAAAGGAGAAGACTAGCAAAATTTTGTCCAGATTCAAAGTGATACAGTTCGGTGAATAATAAACCGTTTTTGATGAAACTAGAAGCCTTCGACGGGAAATTTATTCTAGTTTCAGCATGTTTAATCAAAATTTGATTTGACTACCGGGCATTGGCGATAGCACGGATAATTTGAGGTTATGTCAAATGTGCTAATTTTATGCAGCTCGTTATTTTTTATGTTACTTGAAAATTGGAAATATTATATTTTTTTCAGAAACTAGAATTCATAACAAATCTGTCAGTGGTTAAAGATCGCGAATCGCATTGTTCAAAGCAGCAGTTGCTTTAACAGCACTAATGCGTCTGTCTGCTTTGACTATGCGCTTCAACGAACGTTGCTGCCGGTCATCCATCTTCTGCTTCCGTCCACAGCTACTTTTATCAGGCGATGTTTTTCCATGTTTTTTATATTCCGACATTATCCGGCAAACAGTGGCCCTGGCAACACGTCGAACGCTTTTAATTTCATCAAAATCGGTTAGTTATTCACCGAACTGTATCACTTTGAATCTGGAAAATTTTTTGCTAGTCTTCTCCTTTTTGATCATCTCCTGTATGTTCCTTTATTATTATTTGAACATGAATGTGTTTCAGCCAGTGGCGGATCTGTCGTTTCTTCACTACGGCACTTCTCCGAAGCCGTCAATTCATCCTTCTTATTCGTCTCGTTCTCATCCTTTTCGACCTTAATATTGAACGGAAGCGGAAACTCTGCTTTCTTGCGGTCGTCACAATCGTCAACCTCGCCAGAACCAGCCACTTCTTTAACTCCACTTGCAAGCGAAGATAATTCACAACTACTTCCCCCAAATCATGCAGGTTGTTTCCATTGCTTTCACCTTGTTTGCCTCCACTATCATTTCCTTTACTTCCTCCATTGCTCGAATGAATGAAATTCGTTGTCCATATTCCGCACCGTCGGACATGTTGAAGTCTTCAGTTTTGTCACTCGCATCCGAATCATACTCAGCCGGAGATTTTTCTCGTATCAGCAGCAAATTGCTCAAATCAAAACCGCCTTGAACCGATTGAATCTGCAGTGTCGGTACGATTGCATCCGCTTACGAGCATTCGATTTAGGTGACTAAACGAATCACCGCTCGACGAAATGTGGCGATCTTGGAGTTCTTCCTAAAATTAGAATGAAAATGAATGATGAATAAAATCGCCATATACAGCTGCTGTACAAACCGATAAACCGAAGTCCAGGTGTTTTTCGTGGGATGTAAGCGATAGGATGTGCTGCAACAGTTCCGGAGAAGTGTCGTTGAGACTTCCTTCCTGTCTTGGTATGGATGATTCTATGTCAATGTAGGATTGAATAAGTTCGGCAATGCAACATCGAGCGTTATGTTCCAGATAACACGAATGGAGAAGGGCTAGAGCAAGAGCGGCTGTATTGGCGAACAGTTTAGTGGATTTACGATGCGGGTTACAAGACCTATCGACGGTGTTAAAGTCCTTTGATGCGGTAGCGGATTGTCCACCGCAAGGCAAACGTTCCCTACCAGCTGTGGTTTGGCCAGTAATCAGACCAATTCCAACGACAGCAATCGAGCTTGCTGTGACGTGGGTAGCGGCTGATTGTTATTGTTGATAGTACTTGTGGTTGTGCTGCTACTACTGCTAATATTCCTGGAATGTCGCGGGGTGGTAGCGTCTCCATCGGTTCCTCCAGCCAAACTACTGGAAAAATTTACCGCAGAGAATAGTCGACGCAGCAAATGGTGATCAGCGTCTAATCCAACATCATTCACAAACTGTGCTAGTTGACGACTGTTCGTGGCAAAGTTCTTCTTGCTCAAGTTCAAAACCAGGTAACTGATCTGCGTTAGGGCGTATGAGCAGGGATTCCGCTTTTGAAACCCTCTTAGATTATTGCCACCAACTTGTTAAGATTGATATTAATGAAAGCAACGGTCGCGACGACGAAGAAAATGTTTGGTGTTGTAAACAAACAAATCTAGGGGTTTTTTTTTCATTAGGGCGAATCTACAATTGAGAGATTCTCTCCGGGCTCGCTATCTTTCATTCATTACAGCGCCATTATTAAACTTTCGAGGGATTCTTTAGTACAGATCGAAACACAGCAGTGCTGGCTAGCATACTCTACAAATAGTAGAATGAAAAACGTAAAGGTGATTGGTTTATGAATGAAAGAGAGCGAGCCCAGAGAGAATCTCTCAATTGTAGATTCGCCCTAATGAAAAAAACCCTAGAAATATTCGTTTTTGAACCTAGGTTGGAACTAGTTCCCGAACTTATTGTCAGCGCAAACCTCAACCCAATAGGAGCTACAAATAAAACCGTATACACTGATGTTTAACACACAAAAAGCCGACCCAATTTTGAAACCCGATCCAGTTTGGAACTGAATCAAAAACGAATACGCTAAAAAAAAATAACAAGTTTAGCAGTGTTGCGAGATTTAATTTTACATAAAAATAAAATGCGATAAAGCATCAAAGTCGTGTAATATTCAACATTTTTTGCGGCGTTCTTTATGTGCATTGGTTTTCGTGTAATATTTATGTTTTTAACATGTGATTATTACAATCATGCAACTAATAACTTTTTTATGATGTCATTTGAAGACCGATGTAATATTCCACTAAATGGATGTTATTGTGCATCGTATTTCCTTGATAACATCAGTTTTTAATACGCGAAAATCAATTACGGTGAAGTATATTACATTTTTTTTGCTGTGTACGCTTCCGTCCCATTCTACTCTGTGACTGAGTAGAATTGTATTGCTTTCTCTTTTTCTCACATGGAAATGTTACTCAATTTTCGTAAAAAGTGCATCTACTCAAAAACTAAGTTGATCCATTTTTTACGAAAATTGAGTAACATTTCGGGAGTGTATGTTACTGAGTAAACTGGAGTCTCACACGGAGTTAAATTTGTGGCCGTGCAGAACGGTGAGAGAAAAATCTCTCCCGTACAAAAATCACAACAGAGAAACGTCAAATCCAAAGCCGAATGCCGACTCGTCACACGAAAAATTAGCAGTCGAAAATCCGTGCAACTCGTGAACAGATATTGAAAGCTTCCCCTAAGTGGCATCAAAATGTTTCGAAAACTCCCGATCAACCTAGTCAACACATTGTCCAAGCGTAGCTTCATATCAATTAACCACCCGCGGGTCAGCAGAACACTCGATCCGCCGGATATCGCGAACCAACCCAACGACCATCGTCAACAAAGGCATCAGCAGAGTGACGAACGTAACAAACACAAAACCACCGACAGCAGTAGCAGAGCCCGTCGATATCCGATTCGATTCATTGCTGCCAGCTCATTCCTTTCGTGGTTCAGCAAAAAGGACGACGAAGACTCGCCGGAAAATCAACTGATTAAAACCATCAAGATGTCTATTCTCAACATCCAGAAGGAAGACTACCGGAAGGCTGAACAGATGTTGCATATCGCGTTGAAGATGGCCCAGGATTTGCATAGTAAGGACGGTATTACGTACATATACGACATAATGGCTAATTTGGCCATGGAAGTTGGTGAATTTGCTAAGGCGGAAAAGTTGTTTGCCAATGTTATGCAGCGGTTGTTTGCCGATGGATTTGTGGAGGATCACATTAAGATGTTGCACATCAGTTCAAAAATAGCTCACATAGCGCAGCTTCAAGGTCACCTGGATAAAGCAGTGCAGGGCTTTGAGTGGACGATAGCCAAACTGGAGGAAAACCTTAAGAAAGTAGGGGAAGACAAGGAAATATTGGAGCTGTGGGGAATCACTAAAAATTGGTACGCCCAGTTGTTAATGGACATGAAAAAGTTCACGGAAGCACGGGACTGCTTCAAACAAGCATACGATGCATACACGCAAATACATGGGAAATTGACGGAAGAAGGTTTAACGATATTGAACAATTTAAGTGTGGCATGTTCTAATGTAAGTCTTAAATTTCACCGATAAATGATCAATGATACTGATGTATTCTTTTTAAATCGCAGCTAGAAGACTATGCCTCAGCGGAACGGTATCTTAAGGAAGCAATTGCGCTGGCTTCTCAATTACCTGAACTGACCGAGGAAGGTGTCTTTCGAGCCAACCTGGGACTGCTATACCTTCAGCAGGGTTTGATCAGCCAGGCGAAGGAATTTTGCTCGTTTGCCTGGAAGTATGGCAAGCAGCATAGTCATGAGGACACTGTGATACAGGCCAACTACTGTTTGGAACAGATAAAGGCCATGCAGAAGTGAAATAATGGGGGCGCAAACTAGGAATCTAAATGTTGTTGTCGATTAGTTAAACGATGGTTTTTTAATCCAGTGATGTTTTCTGTTATTGAAGTTTATTTATTAAATAGAACAAGAATATACTCGAATGTGTAGCTTTCATATACCGAATACGTTTGTTATTGGATCGTGTGTCAAGATTGGACGTGGCTATGTGATGAAATCTACCGAACTTCAACGGTTTCCCAATAAACGATCTCGATAGTAATTATACTCAATATCTCATAAAAATAAGCTGTAATAATTATTCTTCTTTTTACGAGGCATTCAAAATCAAATAGGCAATCGTTCTCCAATCCATTTCATTTCAAATGGGTCTCCCGAGACACCATCCATTTTCGAACCGTAACGCTACCTAACATAACGCATTCGAACGATTTTATAGCGATCAGTTTTTGACAGTTGCCTCGCAAAACAAAGTTCGCAACATCTTATTTACATCAAATTTTACTAGAAGTTAAGAAAAATCCTAATTTATTTCCCGATTTTCGACTAAAATATCCACCAAAATGGGTCGCCGCTCGATAAACACAACCAAGAGCGGTAAGTACATGAATCCAACGGATCAAGCCCGTAAGGAAGCTCGCAAGAAAGAGCTGAAGAAAAACAAAAAGCAGCGGCAGATGGTGCGGGCTGCGGTCCTCAAAGGGAAAGATCCGGCTCAGCTAATTGAAGAAATGGAAAAAATCGATGAAATGGAATTCAACGTCTATCAACCATCGCCGTTGAATGAAAAAGTCCTGAAGGAGAAACGTAAAAAGCTGAAAGAAACCCTTGACCGCGTAATGCGGCTCTATCAGGCCGATGATCCGGACCTGTGGGCGGACCTAAAAAGGAAGGAAGTTGATTATGAAAAGCGTCGGAACAAGCGCATTCAGTACTACGAAAGCGTGCGCCATGCAGAACAGGTTCAGGTGGACGATATTCCATTGCCATCGATGAATGAAACGCCGACTCCGTTGTCGATCCCTAGAATCCCAATTCCGCCAATGATACAGTCGATTGTCCCAGCGCTGAAACCGGCTCCAGCTCCTATATTGAAAAAGCCAGTAGAAAATCCTATAGAACCTTCGGAGCCTGTTGATGATGATGACGATATACCCGGATGCCCACCAGGCCCTCCGCCGGACGTGTTCGCCATGCCAGAACTCGATTTTGATCTAGAAGAATTCCACAGTGAGACTCAGAAAAGCGTTAAATTTTTCGATGATGCGGATTCTCGTGACAACTCGGATGATTCTGATATTGAAAAGCCAAAGCAGCCAAGTTCTGTTCAGCAAAAAATGCTAGCTATTTCCGGTCAAAATCTCGATGAATTCATGAAGGAGATGGAAAACGTACAAAAGAAGAAAGATCAACCCGATGTGCTTCTCAGTGCGATACCGATTCCCCCAAAGACACAGATTGCTTTGCCTAATCCTGCCCCACACCCATCGGATACCACGGTCAAATATGTACCCATGCCATCTATTCCGATGCCTGGCCCTGGTCCAATACAACCCGCCCTCATGATACGACCTCCACCGCTTCGGCCAGGAATTCCTGGTATGCCAGGACTACGAATGCCTCCACGACCACCTCCAGGAATTCCACCACGATTGGGCATTCGAATGCCACCGGGTCCTCCAGCTGGTCCACCGCCGAAACACATCCAACAGCAGCACATGCGAAACATGATGCAACAGCAGAAGGATCCCAAGAGTGCGACCATTTCAGCGAAGCCGCAAATCCGAAACCTCAGTGCCGATGTCACCCGTTTCGTGCCGAGTGCGTTGCGAGCCAAAAAGGACGAAGGTATCAAACGTCCCCAAGCGGGTGGCCGCTCCGATGTGGGACACCATGCGCAACAGCATCATTATTCTCATCATCACAACCAGCAGCAGCAGCATCAGCACCACCATTCCCAGCAGCACCATTATCAGCAACCGGGAAGGTCCGGTCCGGGGGTTCCTGATCAAAACAAACCCACCAAGGATGATGCCTACATGCAGTTTATGAGAGAAATGCAGGGGCTGCTGTAGGCGCGAAGGACAGTGCATTTGAGTGTGTTAGCCGGTAAGGTTCAATTCAACTACTTTGAACTCTTTAGTTATTAAGTTCTGTGAAAATAATAATGCTTTAGAAAGTATCAGTTCTGTTGAAAAAAAATAGATTGACTGTCCAATTTCGTGTGTTGCTAACATCTGAAACTGGGAAACTGGGGTAAATTAAACTAACACTTCACTTGTTCAGTTTTCAAAAATAAAAAATTGGAACACCCCTTTAAAAATCGTTTAAATTATTTAAAGATGCCTATCTTTCGACAGATACTTCAATTTCGTCTGTCACTTACAGAAACCTTATGTGGCGAGTGCTTGATTCTGAGGCTGTTGTTCGTGGCCGTAAAGACGCAAAAATAAATGCGAGGAAAAGAATCTATCACTTAACTGAAATTATCGACTGAAAATCCTAATTAACAATTGTTGCCGGAGGGGCAAGCGAACTCATAGCATTCTACTACTAAAATGTATCTTTATTGCCTGTTTTAATTTTTACATTTGATTTACCATTTCAAATGTTAAGCCAATTACATAGTTTTATATTTTTAATTATTGTTTTTGTTGTGTCATTTTACATGTCATATGTTTTTCCGTTATGGGATTAGCTTAATTAACCAGCTGTCTGATGATCGGATGGGGGACCTCAGACAAGATTCTCTGAACCTATCCAGGATTATGTGTTTTCTCTCGCCGAGGGTCTGTATACCAGCCAGCTCTAAATTTCTGGTTCTCGGAGGACAGTTCAGAATCATCCGAAGGATGGTGTTCTGAACTACCTGCAGTTTCCGATGGTGGCAATTGGCGCAACTCTCCCAGATTGGCAAACCGTACTCGACCACGGGAAGAATGATTTGTTTATGAACCGCAAGCTTGTTCTTGGTCGATAGAGTGGACTTTCTGTTGATCAGCGGATACAGAGATCTTACTAAGGTTCTACACTTGTTTGATGTTTTGTCAACATGCGATCGGAACAACAACTTGCTATCTAGGGTGAGACCGAGGTAGACTACTTCCCCGGACCAATCGATCGGAGTGTTACAGAGGTGGACTTTGACATCTCGTGGCGGAATGAGTCGAGGTGACTTCGAATGCGGAAACAGAATCGTCTGGGTTTTAGCTGCATTGATACAAATCTTCCAGCTGTTGAAGTAATCGGACAGAACATTGAGGCCCTCCTGAAGTTTTCTAGTCAGAGCACGAATCACTCGACCCTTGTAGATGATGGAAGTGTCGTCCGCAAACATCGACAAAATACCACCACCCGGTAGGGGAGGAACATCTGACGTGAAGATGTTGAATAGGATAGGGCCTAAAAGGCCACCCAGGGGAACACCAGCATCAACGTTAAACGTTTCAGAATGGGAATTGTTCAGAAAGACCTGGAATGATCTGTCCAATAGATAGTTTTTGATGATCTTAACAAAATAGATCAGAAGTTGTATCGATGCAGCTTAAACACCAGACCATCGTGCCAGACATTGTCGAACGCCTTTTCGACGTCCAACAATGCCATGGCAGATGTCTTTCCAATGGACCTGTTCCGTTTGAGGATGTTAGTAACTCGCGTCAGTTGGTGGATGGTAGAGTGACCTTCCCTGAACCCAAATTGTTCCTGAAGGAAGATGTTATTCTGGTTTGCAAAATCTAGTAAAAGGCTGAGGATCAGTTTTTCGAACAGCTTCGAGATGGAGAACAAAAGGCTGATGGGGCGATAGCTTTTAGCGCTCGTAGGATCTTTGCCAGGCTTGTGAATAGGGATAACTTGGGCTATTTTCCAGCTAGATGGAAAATAGCCAAGCTACCAACATCTGTTAAAACCCGCTGTCGAAAGAAGTCAACAATCAAGCTTTTCAACTCGAGGTTGATGACTCCGTCGACACCTGCGGCTTTCATGTTCTTGGTTCGCTTGATGGCAGCTATCACCTCATCAGCCGATATACTACTATCGTCAGGGACAACTATGGGTGTTTCGGCGACTCTAGACATTGCCTCCGTAACCGTAGGCTCATGTGGGCTCACAATAGATTGGCCAAGGTTGTGTGAGTTTACAAAATGTTGACCTAGTGCGTTGACCTTTTCAACAGGGGTGATTAGTAAATATGGAACCGAGTTCTGGTCAAGCGGACTAAGCGGCGAAATTGGTCTTTACTTATTTTTAAGGATTTTGGTCAACTTCCAAAAGGGTTTTGCGCAATCTGGGAGAGTGCAAATATTTGATTCGCATTCCATCATCCTGGCTTGGATAAGTTTAGTAAGGCGGTTCGAATTGGTCTTAAGGTGAGGTAGACCGGAGCGTTGAAATTATCTTCGGATCGAGGCCCGAGCGATTGCTTCGTCGGTGTTACGCAGCTATCGGTCGATGTCTTCGGGCGTCTCGGGGAGCGTATCATAATCGATAATCGAGTCGTCGACACATCGCTGAAACAGTTCCCAGTTGACTCAGTGATAGTTGCGCCTGGTAATAGGGTGCCGATTGACCGAGGAGCCCACTTGGGCCACCACCGGTCCCAGCTGAGCTCCTGTATACGGCCGGTTGAGCGATGTTGTTGGCCATGTTGGTGAGGAAAATGTCGAGCGTTGAGTGAGTCCCGGCTTGACTTAACGGGGTAGGAGAATCTGGACTCAGCAACGTGTAGTGGCCCTCCTCCAGGTCGTGTTGGATGAAGGATCCGTTGGTGTTCCGACGAAGGTTTCCTCACCCTTCATGTCTTGCGTTGAGTTCGCCAGTGCTGTTAGCTTGACGATGTCTTACCGTAAGACCGCAGCCGCTTGTTTGGGACAGTAGGCCGCAATTATGACGATTGTTCCAACGGAGGTGTATACCTTTACACCGATTGCTTCGATTGCTTTGAGCTGAAAACTCGGCAGCAGGCGGCAGTTGATATTGTATCGCAAAGCAATGGCAACAGCCTCTCCTCTTGAATTGGTTCGATCGAGTCTGATGAGCCGAAAGTCAGGAATTTAAATATTAACCTATGGCTTGATTTGCGTTTCGATAATTATGGCGATGTCGATTTCGTTGAGGAAATCGGTTAGCTCTAAATATTTGTTCCGAACGGAACAAGCATTCCATTTCAGCATCTTGATGGAGACTTGACCGTCCATATTTGTTGATGAAGTTCATCAGCATCTTGGTGGCAGCCGTACTTTGTTGCTCATTTGAACGGCAACGGCGCAGTTGTTTATGCAGGTTCTGGATGAACTTCATCATTTGTTCCGGCGTGTAGAAGTCATCATCTGACTGATGGGTAGCGGGATTACTTGTTGTCTGGTTTCCCCAGACTGAAGGAGGGTCATATTGTACTGGTGGAGCTGTCGCGGCGGCTACAAGTCGGTGTTAGACTGTGGTGGTCGGTTGGCGGTTTCGCTGTCGATGGTTTACTTCGAGAGGCGGTAAATTTAGTACGTTGTACCGTAGCTTCGGAAAGATACATGGCCTTTTGCTCAATTTTCAATAAACATCTATTAGATTTCCTACCTGCTGCACTCTGACGGAACTTTCACTTTCTCTTCACATCTTTCATTCTAGGCAAAAACATTAATGTTCACTCTTGGTGTCTCATGGTTATGAGCGAACATCTCCTTCTACATCATTGTCCCGATAGTTTTCTGATCCCTTGCGCCCGAATGGAAACACTTCGATCGGTTTTAATTTGTCCTGTTTGCAACAGCGTTTAACTTCCTTCTCTAGAGCCGAATACCATTGACGGAACTTGTATTTCGCTGCTCTGATTCATGTCTGCTTTATCGCAGTTTTTGCTTCTCAACACTTCTCAATATTCCTCTGAGTTTCATCAGTGATCCACTCTTTTCTATGTGTGTGCAGCTCATCCAGCTTATTTTCGCTTGTCTCGCTAAAGGCATTCTTGATGGTCGTCCACTGCTCTTCCATGCTGCCACCTTGCGGAGCATCCGCTGATCGAGTCACAAATTCTTCAACGAACGATTTTTTCGCAACTGGATCTCCTAGTCGGCGTGCGTTAAGCCTATCTCCTGTCGCTGGATCCGTGCAATAGATCATTGCACGATGTCGTCATCAATGCAGTTTTGATATTTCAGGGAGCTTGTTTACGTGGACTTAGAATATTTTCGGTAAGATCGGTATGAGATTTTTTGATCTAAATGTATTACGATTGAAGTACAATAGTCGGAAAACAGACACCAGTAATTATTTTTACATCTTTTCTTGGATCTAATCGTACAGAATCCGGAAAGAGCCAATGAAAAATTTCGTTTAGGCGGTTCAAATTCTAACACCTTGTAAACAAGTTCCCTGAACTGTCAAAAATGTGTGGTTAATACATTCCGTGCGGAAATCGCCCATTAGAATGTGGTGGTAAGATGCGATGCCGGCACTGCGTTTATTCCGGATAGTAAGAAAGCTCCGTCTCCTTTTTAGTCTGATGCATATGTGGTCGATATGATTATCTGTGAACCACGTGTCTTTGTGCACTGGTCTATGAGAAAGAGCGATCACCATGTCGTTGTTGCCACAAGATTCTGCAAACAACTCATCGTTTTCGCTCATTTCTCCGGTACCATGACGTCCCATAATACGCTCTTAGTCCGTGTTGTTGATCTTCGCATTGAAGTCACCAGTTTAGTACCTGGTATCACTCGTTGGAACATTCAGTTAGGCTTAGTGACCTTGAACGCACGCATACTTAATCATAACTCTTGTTACCATTATTTTTGTTATTATTATTGTACAAATTTTACTTTACTGATAATTTATACAATTTTGTATGTCCAGTTATCCTTTAGTCCTTTTCCATTCTCCTTTTATTTAGATGTTTATAGTGCCTTCAATACATCTGCATCTGCGGCAGACATTCGTACTTATTACTGAAAATTCAATTAAATTTCCTTATTGGTTTATTATCCTTCTTCACAGCCTCGATCGTGGAACTTACTTA
The DNA here is from genome assembly GCA_034211315.2 of Aedes japonicus. NCBI lineage: Eukaryota > Metazoa > Arthropoda > Insecta > Diptera > Culicidae > Aedes > Aedes japonicus. The sequence goes on along the minus strand of JASCZW010005457.1, from coordinate 77,739 downwards.
TTTTAACAATGTTAGCGACCAGCGTTTTGATATTAACTATTAACACAGAGTGCTTCAGGTTGTATTATGTTGAAAGCTTCTGACATCAACTGTTACATGTTATTGATCCCTAGAACCAGACGAAACGATTTTGAAATTCTTATCCAGAACAGGCTACCCATTTTGCCGCATCAAACTACATACACTTTATATATACTTATTTCCTTTACATATTCCATATTTTATATTTCATTAACCTTATTATATTGCATTGATTTAAAATATTTAAATACTGAAGAGATAGGAGGTGCATCGGGGCATCATTGGAATGGCAATTTGACAATGGAGTGTGGCAGTCCACCGGCGTCAAGGAGGGGATATGTCTATCAATTATGATTGGTAGGTACATTCCACTCCAACAATTGTAATGAATTTGACGCGCCTTTCTCAAACAACCCTGTTTGGCCATTCAGCAGTATGTTGAAATTAGAACGTAAACAAAGCATGACTTTTCTGTTGAGTGAAACCATGCAGGGCAAGACCCACGCTACGATGGTGACTTCCTACATTTATCCGATGCTAGTCATATTGAAGGCGCCTAGAATAACTAGACCGTCTATTTTTGGAAGCAATTGATTATAGCGACTGAATGTGAGTTAAGGAAAACTGTAGATCACGTACCCTTCCAGGAAATGTAAACACCACAGCGCAATTTAATACACAGCTAGGATGAGGACGAATCAGGCTTCATCACTGCCCAGCATTCTAAGGTTTAAGAATAATTATACCGTTCACAAAGCGAAGAACGGTATCGTTGCCTAGACTGACTATAACTGGGGTTTCAAATGATTTTTCGACTGAAGTAAAATACCTCGGTGTTACTTTAGACAGAAAACTCAATTGGAACTCACACTTAGAGAGTGTTATTAACAAAGGAATAAATGCCTTTTGGGTCTGCAAAAGAACATTGGCAAAAAATGGGATCTACGTCCAAATGTGATTACATGGATTTACACCAGCATAGTTAGGCCAAGATTTACATACGCCTCTTTAGTGTGGTGCAGGGATGACATCATTCATCTGGCACTGCCAGACTTTTTATCAACAAAAAGACAAAAAGAGAAACCCTCCAAAATGCCAGACTTTTTGAAATTAGAACAGATTAAAAAAAGCGTCGTTCAATACCACTCCACTAAAGCGTTAAGTAATTAGCGTGACTGCTTATTTTATATCCACGCTTTTCATGTGCTCATATTATTCTCAGTGGTGAATATAACAAATTAATAAACCTTGATGTATTAGTGTGAACAATCCTTACCCATTACGTTTTCACGCGGTTTTGACGTTTGTTTTGTTGTCACTTTGTCATATTGAATCTGGATTCAGCAAAACAACAAGTGCAACTATGTCGTGTGTAGTTCTCGTCCAATGAAAACGATTCGTAGTTATTTTGTGCGAATATTTAGTCCGTCAAATATTTGGCGTTGGTCAAATAGCGTAATTCCACGCTTGTTTACTGTTAGACTAGAAAGATTCTTGCAATGGAGTATCCAGAAGTCAAAAAATGACGTTAACATATGGCGGAGTCATCAACGATTTTGTATACCAGATTTTGCCAGATATTTTTCAAAAACTAATGGCAACCCTGGTGCGGTGGCCAAAAACAAATGAAGTGACAGCTCCGAAAAAAACTCGGTAAGCTGCAAAGACTAGCAGGTCTTACAATAACCGGGGCAATGCATAGTACATCATCGATGGCGCTAAATGCCCTCTTGAATTTACTGCCATTTCATCAATTTATACTGTTGCAAGCAGGGAAAAGTTTTCAACTAATGATACGATCTGACTGGATTCAAAAAGGAAAATTGGTGGGCCATTTAGAGATCCTTAAAAACTTCCACTTGAATCCCGCGACAAACTCAATAGTAGACTGGATGCCGATGAAAGCAAACTTTGAAATTCCCTTTAAAGTGGTCGCAACAAGTCGCTACTTATGGGAACAAGGTGGGCCAAGTCTTCGTCCAAGCTCTATTGTGTTTTTCACAGATGGTTAAAAAAAAACAAGAAAACAGAATGTGGGGTTTTTGGTCCGGGAATAAACCAATTTACTCTTATGGGACAATATCCAATAGAATTTCAAGCGGAAATTCATGCAATTATGGAATGTGTTTAAATCTGCCTTAAGAGAAAGTATAGATTCGCAAATATTTGTATTTGTTCAGATAGTTTAGCAGCTTTCAATGCAGTTAAAGCATATACATGTCAGTCAATGTTAGTTTGGGAGTGCATCCTATTATTGAAGCAATTGGCCAGTGGGAACGAAGTCAATTTAAACTGGGTTCCCGGACATTGCGGAATAGAGGGAAATGCAATAGCGGATAGTCTGGCCAGGAAGGGCTCCGACACTTCGATCACTGGTCCGGAGCCATTCTGTGGAGTTGCAGATGGTTCTCCAAAGATGAAGTTTAAGCAGTGGGAAATGTCTATGGTACAAGCAAACTGGAATACCACAGATACATCACGACAAGCAAAAAGATTCGTAGTACTGAGTGAGAAAAACAATTTAAAGCTACTTAAATTAATCATAAATAATCTGAGGGTGATAACCACAGCCTTATTCTGGGTGTCGTGGTGACGAGGTGACAATTGTCGCCTCGTGTGAGGTGACTCTTAATTTGATTTACACGGAGAGTCACCTCACACGAGGCGACAATTTATTGTCACCTCGTATGTGAGAGCGAGTCGTCTCGACTCACACGCCACGTATAATAAGGCTGCCGGTCTATTCACTGGCCACTACCCTAGTAGATACCACTTGGAAAAAAATGGGTAAACTTGAAAACCCGCGATGCCGATTTTGCCAACTAGAAAGCGAAACTTCGGAATATTTGCTCAGTGATTGTAGTGTTTTATTTAGAACTCGGCTTCGAATTTTAGGAAAAGGGCTTCTACAACCCTATGAAGTCTGGCACTTAAGTCCCAGTAAGGTAATAGACTTTATTAAGCAAGTCGAGCCTAACTGGGACAAAATGCAGGCTCAGACATTGCCCATGACATCACAATTATGATGGGTAAACTGGTGTGTTAAATCAAATGGGTCATACCACAATATTCCTCTAATTGTTGGTTTTCCCGGCTCTACAAAAAAAAGGTATAAGAATACAGTCAAACACACTTCTTGTCACTTTGTATTAAAAGAGGAGAGGAACCTTGAATACTTGAATTGTTCAACTGAAGGTATTAGTGGCAACCAGAGCCACAAATTCGTTTACTTTGGCGATAAACAAAAGTGAAAGTCGATGAAGAGAATTGGTCAACAATAAGTCCTTGTCTCGTCTAATATTACGCGAGAATTATTCTGTTTCAATAGTTTCAATATACTGTGGGATGCGAAGTGAATGGGCTTTTCGAAGCAAACGACCAGATGCAGTGGGAATAGTTTGTAAATAACTATATTTGTTTATTACACTTATTTACGATTGATAAGCGCCACGTTTGAACACTTTTAAGAAGTATAACACCGGTCTGTGCTAGCACACATTTTACAGAACATTGGACTCGCCTTTTATTCACTTAACAAATGTAACTAAACTTTAAAATGGATCTCACTACTAGATAAAATATAAACATATATTTCACTCCTTAGTTGAACTAACAGACTGATTGATATTAAAAACACGCAAAACAACGTACTAGCACAAAACGGTACCTGGATGATGACTAACGTTCAATAGATTCTTCGATGGCTTTCAAACATGTTCCCTAGGATTTGAATAAGTAATTACACCATTATAACGGTTACCTTACATAACAGGATTTAGTAAACGTTTGAGTAGAATTGAGGAAAAATAGCTGTTAGTAATTTCCCCTACCTGTGTCGGACAGACACAGGCACACCTTTGCAACGAATGTCATGCATCAATCAGTCTTTGCCGACAGATAACGACTTTAGTCATTTCTTATTGATTACCTATCTGATTTTCGATCCAATAGCGGCAATGTTTACCTGAGTAAACATACAGAGACAGATAGCGAAGAAAATGAAATATGCAGTACAGAACATTTTTGAAGCCACGTGTTTGAGAAAGGTCATCAAAAGAGATCAAAATAATATTGTTTAGTTCGTGAGAAGATAAATTATATTGCTTTTTATTGTAAATGATCTTAATCTTAACTTACGGTAAGAAATGGTTTCCAATTTTCTATTTTCCTACCTTGCGGTATTGTTCTCCAAGTCAGTTATACTCATCGTTTCACGTTCATCAAAATTGATCACATTTGTTTCAGGCAATTCGATTAGATAAGTGAAATACAACTAACAATCTGTCAAATTTTCTCAAACACGAGGCTCCGATGAACACAAATTACAAAACATAAGAAACACAAACACGTAGAAAATAGAAGGAGGGAAAATTACTCAAACTTTGCGATAATTACCATCATTCCGACGCCAGCCAGAAGGGCGGCAATTTCCTTAAGTGATTGCCACAGCTTGGTGGATTCTTCTAGTAGTTCCGGGATGACGGAAACGGTTGCAATGTAAATGAATCCACCGGCTGTGAATGGAAGCACCCAGGACTCGGCCGCATCGCTTCCACTACCCAGCAAGGCAAGAACCGTCCCTGCTAGTGCACCAATTGCCGTAGTCAGCTGCAGCAGCATGGCTTTCTTCTTCGAACAACCGGATTTTACCAGAATGGCAAAATCTCCAATCTCATGGGGAACTTCGTGCAACAGGATGGTGATTGTGGTTATTACACCGATACTGTTTCCGGCTAGATATGAAGCACCGATGGCCAGACCATCAGTAAAATTATGTGTGAAATCCGCAGCTAAATTAAGATAGCCTGCTATCTTGATTTGATCCTTTTTGGGTTCCTTCTTGACGGCTTTGCCCTTTGCCTTAGCAGCATCTGCTTCTGCCTTTTTCTTATCATTTTTCGATAAAGTTTTGGTATCTTTCTTCGAGGGTGAAGTTGGCGGCGATGTCTTTTCCTTCTTGGAAGCCCCTCCGTGACTGTGACCGTGACCTCCTGCATCCTTTTTGATCAGCCGAACACCTTTCTCCACAGCTAAGAACATAATAATTCCGGCCAAAACCCAGAGACCAACCCGCATATCGTGACCATGTCCTTCCTCTCCTGCGCCATGGTGATGACTGTGGCCATGTCCATGTCCATTTTCTCCGTGCGAATGTGGCTGGATGGCGTGTGGAATAAGATGAAGAAAAGCATCACCTAGCAGCCCTCCGGATGCAAAGGCCAACAGGGTTTTCAATCGGGGTTGCATTTCCTCCGTATTGTCCAGTGGAATTGCGAACAGAATAAAGAACGGAGCAGCGCTGATCAGCAGAGTTGATCCGAGTGAATGGACCCAAATGTAAAAAGTATCTATAGAACGGAATTGAATCACATTCATAACATAACCATTGTTTTACTACAACGAAAAACTTGCCAACTTGTGGTTTATCCTTTCCTTTTGGAACATCATCATGATGATGATGGTGGTGGAGATCGTCGTGGTGATGGTGATGATGATCATCATGGTGGTGTCCGTGATCGTGGTGATGATTGTGACTTTCTTCCTGGTACATTTCATTAGCCTGTTTGGAGTACTATTAGGAACAAACGATAACAAACTTATATAACAAAGCAACTCAGCCAGCCTATTATCCTAACTTGTACGTACCTTAAAACTGGGATTCTCATCGTGGTGATGATGATCATGGTGGTCATGGTCGTGATCGTAGTGGCCTGAACAAAGCATCGGGAAAGACAGCCACAGCATCACCATGAACAATCCTAGCGCAATGTGAACTCGGTAGGATTTAGATTCCCCTTGGCGTATCACTACGGTAGCGGGCTTTCGCCCCCGAATTTCGGCGTGATCCATCCCTGTCGCGGTCGAAAGAAGCAGCTTGGGAAAGGTTATTTTTGCGAGGAAATTCGCCTCCAGCAAAAATATATTTACACGTCACTGGTGATGATAACGCGCACAGATTTTTTTTGATCTTTCCTTTCTTGCTTCCCGGCTTGAACTGTGATGCGGCGTTATTCGCTGTTGTTGAAGTAAGAAGCAAAACCTTACCGCTGTCCCAGCTCTCCGTCTCTTTCTTAAGTGTGCTATAAAATTGCTTCGGACAACGTTAGCTCAGGTAGGCGTTATATGTGTTATTGTTCGAAACAAATTTTTGACGGAAGTTAAAAATGAGGTTCTAATCGTGGCAACCCGCGAACACAAAGAACCCGCACAACAAGATGTAATGTTAACACCGACAATCCGAGAGACAGCCTATATTGATTGATATAAACGACAATCTGGTATGAAAGCCTATATTTATACACCTAAAACACTGGTATATTTTTGTTTTCAAACCTAACAGCACCTACTTGGCAGATCACACATCTCAATACATGTTGCGTTTTACACGCTCAAAACTCCATCTCTTTCTTTCGTATTACTATCCCTTCTTTTCACACGGAGAAGTTACTCAATTTTCGTAAAAAGTGGATAGTCAAAAATTGAGTAGATCCACTTTTTACGAAAATTGAGTAACTTTTCCGTGTGAAAAAAAGGGATAGTAATACGAAAGAAAGAGAGGGAGTTTTGAGCGTGTAAGGCTAGTATCATAGACTAACTCTAAGGCCCGAACAAATACGATTTTTTTCTTGGTTCAGTCAGTACTAGAACATCGGTCCCAAGCTCGGTCCCAAGCTTAATAATGCGCCCCTAATAATGAACTGATACGAACACACTCTCAAATATTCTGTCAAAATAACACAGCAAATCAAAACAAAGGTGCAAATATGTAAAGCAAGGTGCTGGCTTCAAGGTGTACTTCGGACCAAGGGGTTCTACAACAGTGAACCAATTTCAAATCGCTAGTTGCATATTGATTGTTGCTAATATGCAGCTCAAAAGTAATGTGCATTAGGATAGGACAAGTAAAGGCCCAAACGTAATGTCGGTGGAAACGGCAAGTTTGACAGTTGTCGCAAATGACGTCGATATGTCCATTTTGAATCAACTTGGATCTAATCAGTTTTCTATCCGACAAGCAGGTTTAGTCAGATTGGGTTCTTTCGCTGCTATCGCCGTTCCGCATCTGTTATCACTGCGTTCGAGCCTTTAATTGTCAAGAAATGCTCTTACTGTCGGAATTACTTATCTTGCATGCAGGTGATAAGGAGGACAAACTTCATACCGTTAGTATCGTCTGCCCATGTAATCTAGATGGGGCTGTAATTTTTCCTTGCGGAATAATATCAGCCTGGGTAGTCATGAAGAAAATGAATATATTTTTTGACTCTGGAAGTTCTAGAACACCGGTCCCAAGCTCGGTCCCAAGCTTAATGATTTACCTCAAATAACGTAACTCACGCCAACACACCCTCAAATAATCTGTCAAAGAAACATAGCGAATCAAAACAAAAACAAGGATAATAGAATCGAAATGTACCGATAAACGCAAGAGTGTATTGCAAGGTGCAAACGGAAGGTGTACTTCGGGCCTAGGGGTTCTGCAACAGTGAACCAATTTCAAATCGCTAGTTGCTGATTGATTGTCGATAATATTCCGTTTGATTATTCCGCAAGGAAAACTCATGTGATCCATACTGAAGCAGTTCTCCAAATTACTTCGGTAAGAATAGTAAATTTTACTTCAGGTCTTTACTTGCCAGCTGCATACTAGCAACAATCGATAGGCAACTAGCGATTTGAAATTGGTCCACTGTTGTAGAACCCTTAGGTCCAAAGTAGACCTTACAGTCTGCACCTTGCAATAATTCTTGCGCTTTTCGGTACCTTTCGGTACTAGCACCTCTGTTGTTGATTTGATTCGGTATGTTATTTTGACCCAATATTTGAGACTGTGTTACTGCTCAATAAAGAAATTATCAGCAAAATAAAAAATAAATCTAAATAATGCCCCTATTTTGCAGTTTTGGATTTTTCTTCCATCATACAACAAACCGCTTTTAATTAGAACTTCATTTCAATTTATTAGAAGCATTTTCAAATGTTCGTCCTATACTTAAACATGGTAGCTGTCAGATTCAGCACCACTCGGTGTCTTCTGCTTTTTTCAACCTGAATTCGTCTATAAAGGCTAGTATGCAGCTGACTAGTAAAGACTTGAAGTAATTTTTGCTATATCTATCGAAGTAATATTGACAATTGCTCCTGTATGGGTAATCTGTCAGTTTTCCTTCCGGAATAATCGGAATAATCGAACGGAATATTATTCCGTAAGGGAAAGTGACAGCCCCATTCAGATTACACGAGCAGGCGTTACTAACGTTACGAAGTTTGCCTTCCTTTTCAGCTGCATACAAGGTAAGTAATTTCGACAGTAAAAGCATTTCTTGACCATTTCTTGTCCTATCCTAATGCACATTACTTTTCAGCTGCATACTAGCCTTAATGGAACAAATAATTTATAGAAATATTTTCATTTCCATATACAAAACAGTCTCCGTGAAAAAATAGTGGCCATTTATCTCCACAATCTCCTATGACTTTTAGTAAACAATACTGTGCTCTCACGTTACATTTATAATCAAACGTAACTCCTTCTCAGCAACCGTGACGGCAGCTGCAACGAAAGAGAACGAGAGAAGAGAGAGAAAAACATTTTCAAATCATCTCTGTTTTGACAGTTTTTCCTTTATTTTACAACGCTTTTTTCGTTAGTGAATCGTGCATCGCCTTTTATAAATGTACATTTTCGATGAAAAACTGCAATTCTTCATATTAAAATGTTCAGTTTGTGAAACGCAGAGAATTCTAAAAACTGTGACTAGTGAATAGCGTGCGTGATTACTTGGTAGTGCATGAAAAAAGTGACAAGAACCGCACCATGAATTCGAATCTAACGACTCCGAAGAATAGCAACCGTTTCGGTTCAAAACCGACCACTCCATCTAGGTCCAATTTGATCCGACCGACTATGAGCTCATCTTTACTTGCCGGTAACAAATATACAAGTTCTTCCAGTAATGAAAGTTTATATCAAACCCCATCGTCTTCAGCCATGAAGAACTCGAAGAATCCAACTGCCTTGTTCAATAACACCAAGTCAAAATCCTCAACGGCTTTAACTCCTTCGTCTCAGTTCCGGTCCAGATCTGATTCTGTAACTTCTTTCAAAAGTTGTGGCTCGACATACGGAACACCGATCGATAAACTGAAGAAAACACGATCATATCTAGATAGTTTAGTCAACAGAACACCGGAATGTTTTTCCAAAGTATCGATGGACAGTCCCTCCGTAGAGCGCAATTCGGTGAAATTGGAAGATCCCGTGAAATCGCAGAAAGAAAAAGATGCCCCGCATGCCGAAATAAGTAACCTGAAAGTGGCAGTACGAGTGAGACCACTTTCGGCGAAAGAGTGTATAGAATCGATTGCAAATATAGTAAGGGTAAGAGACAATGAAGTGATTGTGAATGCTGGTAATACGGCTGATAATTCTGCGGGAGTGCAACATAGCTTCCAGTATGACAATGCGTTCTGGTCTTGCAATGCGGAAGATCGTGCATACGTGGATCAGAGAGGCGTCTATGCTGGTCTTATGAAACCGTTGATGGATAAAGCATTTGAAGGATACAATGCTTGTCTGTTTGCTTATGGACAAACTGGTTCCGGAAAAAGTTACAGCATGATGGGAATCGATTCCGATGATTTGGAGATTAATTCGGAAGCTGGAATAATCCCCCGTTTCTGTCAGGAATTGTTTAATCGAATTGAATCTCTCAAAGGCAAGGTGCGCATTGAGGCCGAAGTTAGTTACTTTGAAATTTATAACGAAAAAATCCACGACTTGCTGGCTGTTTCACCAACGGATGGAGTTCTAACTGTAACTACCTGCAATACCAAGAAACCACCACTAAAGGTCCGTGAGCATCCTATTTGGGGTCCATATGTGGTTGATTTGAGCACACATCCAGTGGATTCGCATTCGGCATTACGGAACTGGCTTGCAGTCGGCAACAGCCAACGAGCCACGGCTGCAACGGGAATGAATGACAAAAGTTCGCGCTCGCATTCGATTTTCTCGGTTGTACTGAATCTTTCGGAAGTAGTTTCGTCCGAGCAGAGGAATATTGATGCAGTGCATCAAACCAAGAGGAGCAAAATCAGTCTGGTGGATTTGGCCGGCTCGGAACGAGTGAGTCAGACGTGTGCCAGCGGTGAACGGCTGAAGGAAGGTGTCAGCATCAACAAAAGCCTGCTAACTCTGGGGAAAGTGATTTCATCATTGGCGGAAACGAAAAGAAATGCTTCTACCTATATTCCCTATCGGGACTCCGTGCTGACTTGGTTGCTAAGGGTGAGTACCACTTTTTTGTACCTTCAAGAATTATAGAGTGGGGATTCTTTCACAAGAAAACGTTATCAATAATGATAGGATTTATGTGCTTTATTGTTATCAGTTGTAGTGCATTGCTCAAAGGGCGCACTCTACGGTAAAATACCACTTGTGAATTGACCTACTGGAAGCGCCCGAAGAGTGCGCTTATGTCGTGTGCACTTACATGTCAGAGCGCACTTGCTGCAACACGGCTTACGTCGAATGGATTTCACACCGACAACGGCTGTGAAAAAATTAAGAGAATTACCGTATTTTTTTTTATCAATTTATGGTATTCTTGACAAATTGCACAGGTACTTACATTGCTTCTTTTTAGACAGATCAGCCTTGTCGCTGTTGGTTGTAAGCGAGAGCAAACGTTTCCACTTCATGTTCTTTGCTCTTTTGGTTTTTAATAATATGAATGTACACGTTTACTTCTATCGGGAAATTGTTAAAAGTAAATCTCAAAATCCAAATTCCAACTGCTCTTCATCGCAACTTGATCTAAAGTGATTGAGGAGATGAATTGCTTACTGATATATCACATGTTCTTCACAGCTAATATCATGATTACTCCTAACCGCAGGTCACTAACTTCATTAGGGCCTGTTCATAAACCACGTAGACTCATTTTTGAGAATCTCAGACCCTCCCCCTCGACTTTTCTCCATACAATTTTTTGAATTTTTGTATGGAGCGTAGACTTTGGTCAAACCCCCTCTCCCTCCCCCCAGAAAAGTCTACGTGGTTTATGAACAACCCCTTATTCATGTGCTGTTACAGCACTTCGTAACTGATATCATAGAGAGTTGTTCTCACACTTTAACAACGACCAAACATCCGGTGGTTTGAAATATTCATCGTTCAGCAAAACTTGATAAGAAAGCAACGGCTAAATCAGATTTGTGTATAAGACACAAATCGAGTACTTTACTTCAAACGCTTCATTGTAGAGATAACAAACTCGATAAAATTGCTCTTCGGCGAAATGAGTTCCTTTGAAAATGTGATGCGTCGATTGATCACGTTCTCCTCATCGCCTGCTTTATAAAATAAAGGTGTTTATTTGGTTTATTCTGACTGACTTTAAAATTCTTCCGTTTTATTTTTTATTCATAAGGTTTGAATTCAATTTAACGCAAGACCTTTTTTAACGGAAAAAAGCTTTGCAAACATAAATGTTATGCATGATGTATCTAACCTTGTTTTCCACTTCACTAACCGTCAGGCCAAGGCCTGGATGTGCTCTGCTATGCAAAGAAGCCATCTCCAAATGTATCTCTCGGTTTGGTCTTGAAATCCATTTTCACCGGGGTGTCATCTGACAGCCTGACGATTATTACTTTCTCAATTAGCTTATTGTTTGCTCTCAACATAACGTTTGCGTTTAAAAAAACAAAAGCTAAGACAGATAATTGCTTTTGATAAATTTCCCATGGAAGGTTCCATTGAGGCTTACATGCAAAAAAAATCTACGCCCTTGCGTACGACCTTGCGGCAGTTAACCGGAACATTCGCTATGGCGGACGAAAACATGCGTGTAGTCTTGTTTTTAAGTTCTTTCTTCGTTTTATTTATCAATTCGTTCTTAGTTTTCGCGACAAAATTGTTGGAGTAGATCTAACGCTTCAGGTTGGCCCAGACATTCTCGATGGGACGAAGCTAGGGGACGTTGGGGGGGTTTGCCGACTTAGGTACCACATCGATATTCAGCCCCTCCATCTTCTAATCGATCGCTTCGATTAGTGGGCCGACGCTCAATCCACAGCAGCACCTTCTTAGAGCAGCCGTACCGGTGCGCGACTAACCTATATTTGATCACCCTCACCGTATCGGGCGCAACTAAAAGCGCCAGCAGAGGGTTGCTATTCGACTGCCAATTGTAAAGAATCTCCAGTTGATTTGTTACTTGTTTTTGTTTACGCAATCAAGATTAGTGGCAAATTTTGAATTTGATTTAAAGAAAATTATTGCTTTATCAACTTTAAGTCAATATGGTTTAATAATAAGAATTTTATCAATAGGGTCGTGCAATGGTTTCTTCATGGTTTCTCCTGGATAGATTTTTTTTGCATGAAAGAGAACCATTAGCCACAATGGCCGCTCTGGCTACTTCTGGGGTGTCCCGGCTGAACTTGTAGGAGATGTTTTGCGCCAAACCATGTGGTACGACGGTTTTTTATTGTTTTTTCTTCAGACTTGCGGTAGTCCTGAAAAGATTGGCGAAACTTGTAGAAAAGGACATTTATATTTGTGTACCAAACCCCAGTGGTTCCAAGAGAGACCACTGTAACCAATGGTTCTTTTCATGCCAACCGAACGTCTCTTCAAGAGAAATCACGAAGAAAGAGCCTAGACTATGTTTATGACGATCACCGAATCTGGCAAACTGATGATGGAGCACTAGCTTAGCAGCGACCTATACAGAACACGGGAACAAAATATAGTAGCGACCGGTGTGAGATTGAGTGACTAAACTAAAGTGACAGCTCGATGCGCTAGTATTTTAGTCGCCCAGATTGTTGCGCCCGATACGGATGCTATTAGGTAACTTGGTGTGTGAAATGAACTTCACCTCGGAGAGCTCACTTCCTTCTTGAGAGAAGTAAAATACGAATTGCCCTGCCAGTCGCTGCCATCCAGGGTGAGATAGGTCTCGTCGTCCATCACCACCACCACGAACAGTGCGTTGAATATATGGGGATGGGGGACAAAAATAAAAACTGGATAAAGACTGTATTCGATGAAATTTGGACACACGCAATTGTTCGTAACTTTTTTGCGTGTGGGTAAAAATTATTGAAATTTCAAATGAATGTATTTCATTGTGTTGTGTCAATTGTGTAATGAATTTCGTGAAAATCGGTTGAGTGATTTCAGTGATGGCTTCGAATGAAGAAATAGTGCGCCAACAAATCTTGGGCACTCACTTCGAAAACCCAAACGCTTCTCATCGATGGATCGGAAAACAGCTCGGAATCGCACATTCAACCGTATCTCATGTGATCAAAACGTTCAAGGACCAAAAGACAACCAAGCGGAAAAATGGTAGTGGCAAAAAACGTGGCACATCAAATCCGGAGAAGGCCAGGATGGTATTGGACCAATTTAAGCGTTATCCCAACATTTCGATCAGGGATGTTGCGAAAAAGGCGAAAGTTTCAGTTTGTTTTGTGCAGAAAACAATGAAACGTTCTAGATTACATGTGTACAAGGTCCAGAAGGCACCGAACCGGAGCGATAAACAGAACTCGGTGGCCAAAACTCGTGCAAGAAAACTCTACAGGGAGTGGCTCACAAAACCGTTCTGCATTGTGATGGACGATAAGACCTACATTAAAGCCGACACCAAACAAATGCCAGGACAGGAACACTACGTCGCCACCTCTAAGTTGGCCGTTCCGGAGAGTGTACGGAAGAAGAAACTGTTGAAATTCGCCAAAAAATTCCTTGTCTGGCAAGCGATCTGCGGATGTGGCAAAATGAGTCAGCCCTTCATCACCTCTGGGACCGTCAACGGACAAATCTACAAGGACGAATGCCTCCAAAAACGACTTCTGCCCTTCTTGAGATCTCACGATGGCCCGACACTGTTTTGGCCGGATTTGGCATCTTGCCCTCCAAACACTCCGGACCTTCGCCCAATTGAAAAATTTTAGGCAATCATGAAGGCAAAGCTCGTTAAAACTCCAAAACTGATAGAAAATGAACTTGAACTAAAGAAAGTGTGGTTAAAAGTAAGTAAGCAAGTCGGTCCTATCATTGCCCAAAATTTGATGAAAGGGGTCAAGGCAAAGGTGCGAACATTTGGGTTGGGAGAAGAGGTTCAATAAACCAATGATGTCAAAACTTAACCATTTATTAGTACTTTATTTCCAGAAAGTTTGAAAAGAATCGGGCTCACTTTAGCACATTGGTGTATTTTCCTTTGACACGTGATTATAAGAGCTGCAATTTGCATAAATGTCATACGATATACACATAATCGCAAAACTGTCTCAAGCACCAATTTATTTGTTTAATAATAAAAAAACGTACTTTTTTCAGATAAGTTGCTTATAATGACATGAATTGTTGTTTGCAAATATGATAAATTTTATTCGTTATCGCAAAAGTGATTTAAATGCCATTATGTTGAAAAATTATTAAAAAAAAAATCTTTTTTCTATTCTATTCATAATTTGAATTAAATAAAAAAAAATTCTTACTCATGACATTTTTCCCACTTTGTGTTCAATTTTGAGCAAAACACGACACAAAATTTGTACAATTTTTCGTAAACTTGCTCTGGTGTGTCTTCAGGTGGGGTCGAGATACACATGATGTTCTGTTGCTTTCATCACGAGCAACCCACTTTTCAAATATTTGCTGATATAAGACCGAGTGACGTTGACCTACAAATAATCAAAAATCTTATATAGTTGCAAAAAGTTGCAGCTATTTCATATACGATCATTTATAGGACACTCTAAGGAACATTTCTGTGTTAGAATTAGGGTGGAGCTCGGTGGAAATCTTTTTGAATCAATGATAAAAGTTTGAATTTGGTTTTTCTGCGGATTTATTTCTTTACGAATTCAACATGCCGATTTCTCAAACTTAGATCAAAGAACAATAGATATGCCACCCGGTATAGAAAAGAGAAACGTAGTCCTACGGTAAAAAAAACTTGACGACGGGAAAAGGCGGGTGTCAAAAATAGGCATCAAGAAAAAGAAGAAACCCGACCGTGTGCAAAAATGACGCTCATCCGCAGCTATCCGCAGCTGGATTCTTGTTCTGCAGATAGTGCAGACTCCAAACTAAACTGTGGTGGTGGTCGCTTGAGACTGCTCAGCCTTGCTCTTTAGATATAGTTAGATACTAATTTTAATCAAACGTGTAGCCTCAACAATATACCCATTTTAGACAATTACCTTTCTAACGGTGTATTAAATTCCCAATTTTGACCGTTATTCGCTGAGAAAATTACATTTGTTTGAAATTCATTTTTTCTACAATTTTCACAATTTTCTTAAGTCATTATTATTTTCACTACGAAAAACAAGCATAAAGAAAGTGCTCTGCTTCATGGCTACAGGGAAGGTGATTCCAATTAGTGTAGATGTGTTAATGCTGTGTGACTTTAGGTATTTTTCTATTAACAACCCACACTTGTGAGTGGCCCCGACAGCATCTCTACTGTTGGTTTTAATCGGTCTTGATGTTTTTAAAGTATTCTTGCATTTTATTGAATTAAACCACTCACACTTGTGAGTGGCCCAACAGCATCCTCACTGGTGGTTTAAATCGGTCCTCAAATTCGATGTTATAACACAGTTTTGTATTCTGGTGAAATAAACCATCCACACTTGTGAGTGGCCCCAACCGCATCCCTACTATTAGTTTTAATCAGTCCTCGAATTCGATGTTTTAAACGTTTTCTTGTATTCCATTGAAATAAACCACCCACACTTGTGAGTGGCCCAACAGCATCCTTACTGTTGGTTTAAATCGGTCTTTAAACTCGATGTTATAACATATTTTTATATTCTGGTGGAATAAACCATCCACACCTGTAAGTGGCCCCAACAGCATCCCTACTGTTGATTTAAATCGGTCCTCAAACTGGATGATTTTAACGTATTCTTTTATTCCATTGAAATAAACCACTCACACTTGTGAGTGGCCCCAACAGCATCCTTACTGTTGTTTTAAATCGGTGCCAAAATTTGAATAACTTTAATGTGCATATCTGTACAAAGAATAAATCGGGAACATAGTTAAATATCTGATTCGCTGCCGACGTCAGTTGAATTCAACACTCCGTCTACCAAAACGGATCCCGCTGCAAACCCAACCATTTTATCCAACATCCCAGTGATCTCTCGTGGGAGTGCAGAGGTGTTCTCGGCTTCCAATGAAGCGAGTATCACGTCAACATATTGCTACTCATTCCCTACTTGAACCTGCATTCGGGCGAAGCCGGCGCCGGTATTGACTTGATTTGGGATCACCAGTTTTTACACATTGAGGATGTATGCTGGTCCCAAGCATCATCTTTTGGTTTTCCGTGTAATAACAGCTGATCTGGTAATAACGGAGTAGCAACCTCGGGCGGTCATTCATGCTCATGCTTATGCTCATGCTCAAGAAAAAGAAGAAAAACAGTAGGCCAGGTGTGCACAGAACGACAGAACCAAACAAGGAAACAGTTTTTTTCTTTCATAACTAACTGTAACAGGGACTCAGTCATATCTCAACACTGTGATCAATAACCTCTGTATCTATTTATTGTTCTCGTATCTAAGCAGTACAAGCCATTTCCATACATATGTACTTCTACTTATCTCAATCTTTATCGTTTGAGGCAACAACACTGGCACCGGTCTAGTCATGTGAATGCAACACAACAATCACAGCAGTTTCGCGGCTTGCATAATGCAGAAGTTGTGCCATACCGCGCACGTTCTTCACTTTCATATTCATAATATCAACTGTGCGTCATCGGTAATTTTGTTTGTAAATACTACAGAACGTCGTTTCCGGTTCTTTGCTACTATTGAATGAAAACAATACCGCTTTGCAAAAGGAAAGTAAACAAGTTTAACGAAAACGTTACTATCAGATGGGGAACTTTCCTATAGGTTCTGCCCCCGATGAATTTGTTTGAAATAATACGGTATTGTAAATTAAATAGGTTTCTGGTTAGACGCAATAGATGCTCAATCTTTGTAAACAAAACAACGTATCGATGCTATGCTCGTTCTCCAATTACTTTAAAAACTCATCGTTTAAATCATTGGTTTTTCAAGAATGTATGATGTATGGTAATTATTCCAGCGTATGCTGAATCGCGAGATTAAAGTGCCTATAGATTGATTTCTTTTCATAATAACTACTATTATCTTAGGGTAATAATAAATACAAACATAAGAAATAGTTCTAATCTTACGTCAATCCTTTGTTTTCGAGTAGAGTTAATTTCGCTTGTGACTGGACAAAAGTCGTGTCTTAGCAGTATCTTAGAAACTTTCCAAATTAGATCGCCCACTTCGATTTGATCTGTGGAAGAGGCAAGAGTGGTCAGTTTTCTTGTGGCATGTAGTGGTGTGATGTATAAGGTTAATCATTATCACGAGTCTAAAATGTATAGAAATTTAAAACAAACTTTCTTGCCGTGTTGACATTTGAATGCAATTTGAAAAAAAAAAGTGTGCAAACATGTCTGTGATTAACCCATTCAAAGTTACACATGTTTAAAAACATTAACAGGAATTACCACTCACCCTGTACAATGGTGGTTAAATCAAGTTTCCTGTTTTGGAATTGAGCCACAACATATCATTACATGAGAATTCAATACCGAATACATTGGTGGTCATATCAAATGCCCAGGACCACATTACTCCTGTATGAACAAGTTATCGGAACCATTCGTGATGTGGCCAGTGACCGCGAATCTGAACAAGGCATAAGGCCCAGTCTGAACAAGGCATAAGGCCCGCGAGTCTGAACAAGGCATAAGGCCCATTTTTTTATGTTGATTAAAATTAGGGTGGTCCCTATTTTCACGGAAAAACAAAAACTAACTGTTTTATTTGCAGAAATAGACGTTTACATTCTTGGGCCTACAACTTTGCAAAAATTTCATGGAATATTCGTATATAAATTTTTTTGTAGCTTGAAAATTGATCGATTTAGTGCAATTTTCCCTCATCAACTTAGGGTGTACCATAAAAAATGTTTGTTTTCCCCTAACTTTTTTATTTCAATTTTCATTGTCAAATTGTGTTCGGACGAGTTGTAGAACTTTTGAACGTACAGATGATAAAAGGTCGTCTTAGAAAAAGGTGTAGATAATGAAGTGTTCTTTAAGAAAAAATATACACTGAAACTAAAAAAATCATAAATTCATGCTTAAAAAACATAAAACGTTGATTTTCTCTAAGGATCCCCCCTTCGATCCTCCTATTTTTTTTTTCAATTTTTATTAAATTTATTACATTTCAGATCATTTGAAAACATTAAATATTTTGGGTTCATCATAAGAATTAGAAAGTACCTTAACTGCAATTTGGTTATTTGAAACTGGAATGTAAGAATGACATTCTTGAGTTCCAGGAATTGGTTTTAAAATAGGATCGAATTTCTTTTCGGCCTCATAGCAAAATGTCATTTTTGTTTCATGATCCTCTTTGCGAAAATTTGCCCAGTCATAAAATTGTCTAGCATTCGTTATAGGATGTTCGTGTTGCTTAGCTAAACTTGCTCTAGTTTGATTGTTGTTGTTTGTATTCTTCCAATGCGTGGAATAACGATCAATTTCAATATAATGCCTATCTTTAAATCCACAGAGGCTAGCATTTTTTTTAAATATTTATATTGCGACGCTGCTCCGGTGGACATAAAAGTAATCTTTTAAATTGTAATATGTGAGTTTAAGTATTCCAATAATGTTGAGATAAACAGCAGAACTGGTACTGTAACAAGCATTACAGCATCAGAAATATTCACAAAACTTATTTGGTTTAGTGTACCGTTTTCTGTGTAATATGCTACAAATTGATGTATTGTACATTGAGCATTATTCCAATTATAACTTTGCACTTCATTTTGAAGAACGAATATGTTATGCTCAGAAAAATCACAAATAACAATGTGATTCTAGTGAATCCTAGAAGGTTTGAGCTGTTTAGTGGAATACCTGTAACTAGAAATTAGAAGAAAAAAGATTAGTATTTTCCATTTATTTCCAACTACCTTCACTGCTTATGTTGACAGATACACGTACTTCGTCTACAATTTGCAGACTTTTTCACCCAAGTAACATTGCCAAACCCATCCAGCATTATTAAGTTTTACTTAAGTTTTATGAAAGCCACTAGAAATCAATTCGGTTTTATCATGGTAGGAAGAGATGCCAATAAGTTTCAAATTTTTGTCAGGTTTACACAGCTTCTTTACAACGATCTTAAAACCTTGACTACTGAAATTCCTTTTACTCCTATCAAAGGTTTTATTTTGACTTTGTAAACTCATACAATCCTGTTTTGAAATGCCGTTATAGGACTCATTCATATTATCTTATTATGGTCAGTTGAAAAAGCATTTTAAAACCATTTTGCTTCCAGTAAATGCATTAAACGGCTCATTGGCATTGAGGAAAGCTACCAAGCGACCAGATAGTTTTATAGTAGCCATTGCTAAGACAATTTGGCTTTTTGGCAAAGATGTGATTTCTTGCAATCGCCATATTGAAACATATGAAATAATTGAAATGTGGAAAAATAAATACACCAAATTTTAAATGTAATACAATTGAACTGTAGATCTGAGACAAATTTCGGTATTCGTTTAGATAACCTTATTGAATTCCATCAATTTTCAGAAGTTTCTTCATTAATTTATCGAATATATTTCTTTCAATTATGTTTTTGTTGTGGTAAACTCGCATAATTTCCGAGGCGCATTAATTTTCAGCTCTTATCGTGCCAATATTCACCATAAAATTAAATGCGCATATGATTTGGAGCCTGATAAGCTATAAAAAAAACTCAATTTGTTTTATATATTTTGCTATCAAATATAATTTCCCGCAACACTTGAGTTTTTTTTAGCCATTATTTACTGTTGAATGAATCAGAAGAGCAGAGAATCGAACAAAGCAGAAAAACAAAAACCAACCACGATATCGCCGTGAAGTTTGACAGCTGTGGCCATTGGGTCCTATACTGGTTTTGGCGGCCAATAGGTTTGATGATGGTTCTCAAGTGGTCATAACATCTTTCACTAGAACATTTTCGAAATCTTTATGGTCTTGGAAAGGTTTTATGAATTTGTTTTCACAACCGTCTATAGAGCGGGCCACTTTGTACACATTTCGGCTTTAAAGATGCATAGAGGAGTTGTTGGTGGACAAAACAGTTTTGAATGTAGTTTCATCAACAAAGCCGGGAGGAGTGCTATACGACTGGAATAGAACTGAAATTGTTACTTGGGCAATGTCGTGTACTAATAACTCGACTGGAGTCTTTTGAGTTTGATCATTTACTTCAGATATCGCTTCCGTCACGTCTAAACAGAAACGGGTAAGGCTGACAGACTCCATGTCTGAGAAACATTTGTTTCTTATTCAATAATCTATCATGTAACATACATTTTTTTGTGGACATCTGGAATAACATCTGAAAATGGTGAAGTTTGTCAGAAGCAGATAATTTCTCATCTCCATGCGAAGCGCTAGGAGTGGACGGTAATTTATTGCTAGAACGAATAGACATGAAGAGAAAGTTTATTGATAGTTCCGTATAGGGCAACGGCAGGCTTTGAAATTGAAAGATACAAGTTTGAAAACGAGCGGAGGGCATTGAACAGTAGTATCCGAATCAGGCACATAACCTTTTACCATACTACCAAATGCAGGGTAGGCAAGGGGGAGGAAATCCCCTTGACTGGTAAAAAGTTATGCAACCGATCAGGCTCTTATACTACCTATTGCTTTTTTCTGGTTTTAGCGATTTGTCCCTCTCCCAATACTGCCTAACACGGGTGAGAAAAACAACAGTCAATGTGTAGAAAGCCCATAATGGGGGAATCCATTAAATCATTCTGGTGGGGATCAGTATTTGCACCACTCACCGTCGTTCTCTCCTAGATCTATAAGTAATAGTATGACGAGAATGACAAATGGGTGAAATAGGCGGTGCATGCTAAAAATAAACCCAACAGCGGGAGATAATTTCTCACCCGTGTTAGGCAGTATTGCCTCTGCACTTGCACACAAGAACACTACTATTGGTTAAGAAGGTTAGTTGAGTTGGAAACAGGAATCGATTTGATTAGCTTAAATATTTCCGATGTTTTCAGATTATTCTTCATTTCGGTCTTAAGGGAATGGACAACAGAAATATCTGAATATTAATATGGATTTAAACCAACTGTAAGGATGCCGTTTGGGTAACTTACAAAGATACAAAGAAAGTTGTTTATTACAGTTTCAGAGCCTGCTTGAATCGATTCAGACAAAGATCCCACCTGGTTCCAAATGTGATTACATTTAACCCAAATAGCCATCCGCCAGTATGTGTCAATACTACTGCTGATGATAATGATGATGATGGTGATAATGATGTAGTACTATCATCTATTGTAGCAAAGTAACTTTCCATAGCAGTGGAATAATCTGAAAAACGATTTGATCAGGATTCTACCGTAAGCGGAGGCAGTTACACGAAACCTGGGATTATATAGAAAAGCATCTCCTTTCAAAATCAAGTCGCACTCACAGCACTAGAATTGAGGCCTCAATTGACAGAATAAACCCAATAAAAGGGGTTCGAAGAACCCGCGAAATGTTCCGGTAGTGGGAAGGCAGTCCCATGCTCCCTATCCAAATCGTTTCACTTGGGTGCCCTGATGGTCCTTCCCTTACCCGTTATATGTTATGTAATGAATATTTAGTACGTTTTGCCAGTAAGTACTACTTCGCAATTGATTCAAAGAATTCAGCGACAAAACGTAGGTACTACCTCTTCACTCTTCTGTGACAAATAGCAGGGATTGTTTTCAGCTCACGGAATAGAAGTTGAAAGATCATAACCAGGTTATTTTTATTAAGCTGCTTCCCATTTATTTAAACAATAAGTATATGCATCCAAAAACAATGAATCGAATATTATGCTTACGTTAAACAGTAATAAAGAAGAAGTATCATGCATAAATGATGCGTTTCGATAAACAGTTTAAATACATTAACCTCTAATTATCCTAATTCCTAAGAGCTATAATTTTGATTTAGTAACGAGAAAAAGAATGACTTCTCAGTTTTCCTTTTATTTTTATTCATTTTCTTCCCAATCTAAATATAACGAAGATTTCATGGAAGTGTGAAAAATGCCACTTTTTAGCAGTGATTGTACGATTGCACTCGATTGGGCTTAAAAGCTGTTGGGATAGTATCCATAATATTTATTGCCCAGTAATTGTTTTCGTTTGTTTCTTTCTTGCATTGATGTGAAAGGTACTTGGTAGAAGGTCAGTCTTTTCCTCATTTGATCGATTATTCTTTAGTGAATGTGAGTTGTTCCCCTGTTTAATTACTCTAACATCGGTTGGTTTCACTGAAACCATCACCGGCTGTTGTTCTACTGATCAGGGAGATCCATTCGTTGGTGGAAAGAAATTGTGGTTGATTAGTTTAACTTAATCCTAGTACTATACCGTAAAAAAGAAGATATAGATATTTACTTAACTGTAATAAGAAAACCACTGCTTTTTTGTAGACTAGAGCAAGCAGAAATTAAAAGGAAAGCTTATTTGCCATCGCTGTCCTGTGATTCTTGGCGAGAGTACCTTCCACCACCTACGACCTGGTGGCTTTGATCATGATCATGATGATGATGATGGTGGGTGTGAGCAAGTTCGTTGTTGCTCGGGCTTCCACCGACCGCCTCGGTTGGTTCCTCCTGCTCTTCTTCGACACACTCCTCGACGTCTTCGGAGATGCTCTCGCTAGTGATGCGTTGTCCCCGCTTGCGTAGGTATGCACCCAAGGGACGTTTCTTTTGTTCCTTACAGAAGGGGCACGATTCCTTGGATTTGGACTTTGTTTTACCTGCAAAGAAATAAAAGGATAGAAGGAACAGAGCTGTAGTTACGACATTGGTGATTGATTGGATTGATAGCAAACGGGCACAAACACAAACACGCGAGTGGAAAGTCCAATGCAGGTGCTATTTACGTAAGCTGAATTCGAGCATGATTGCTAACGACAGATAACTGCAGCCATTCTCGCTTCATATTTGTCGACCGTATGGCCCAACAAGACGGCGGCGGCGGCGTGCTGTCCTATCTAATCTGGGGGACATTCCGCGTCGGTTTTCACTTTGCATTGTGGTGCACAATTTGCTGCCTGTTTATACGTTTGAAGTGTGTTTACTGTCTTTATAACAGTGTCCCAGCCAAATGATTTCACGTGATTCCAGATTGTGAGTTTCTAGGGAAGAATCAGACTAGAGCGCACTCAATCTTGGTAGAAGAATCAAGCCCGAATAATGAACATTTTGACTTGGTTGTTTTGGATACTTGTTGCTTGTACGCAGTCATCCAGTTTGTTGCGAAAAGTTTCTTCTTTTTTTTTGTCTTATATATTTGAAGATGATTCTTCGAAAACTTAGCATTGTCTGGGGTACAGTTTCAAAAAAATATATATTGCGACCGTCACGAAATGCAGTCAGGTTTTAAGCGTTAATATTTCAGTCGTTTCTCCAAAAAAATTCTAAATTTTTGCACCAATCGATCGGAAATATTTCAACGCGTCGATGTCAATAATGAAAACTATTGATTTTTAACATTAAACTATTTAAAATATCGCAAATATAAGGTGATGTTTTATGATGTCGATTTCTCAGAGTAAATTCACCGAAAACACAGAACTTCCTAGCACAGACTTCATATTTAAGTAAGGAACGTCTCCTAGGCAGCCATGAATGTTATATTACGGGTACACCTTTACATGATTTAGTTTTTCGGTAGTTGTGGAGCTGTGCAGTGGCTGTAGGAACGCAGATAGCGGCAGCAAGCACCCTGTAGGGTACACTGGCAAGCAGTCGTTGCCCAGAGAGGCGTTGGTGCAGTTGGCTATTGGTGCCGATACTCCCGTAAACCTCGATGCGAGAAAGCTGCTGAGTTGGCGGGAAAAAAGCCGCCCGTGACAACAAGACAAGGAGAGTTATTCCGAGAGTCGAAGTCCAAGTGAGGTTTGTCACTTGGTGAAGTGAGAAGAGTCACCTGTAGTGACGTGATTCTTCTGGGTAAATCAAATGGACAGTCACGTCACTTTGGTGACTTTTCTCACTTCACCAAGTGACAAACCTCACTTGGACTCTCGGAATAACCCTAAAGAATCAATCATCCCACGTTACCTTCAGATGACGATGACATCCGCAATGACGAGAAGACGAACCAGTAAAGAAAGCCCAAGTTCAATTGCGAATCATATTTCTCCCCCGTCAACGAAATCCGTCTTTTTCAGGATGACCAAATCAGTTTGCCAACTTAAGAGTTGGTTGAATTTTACTCTTGTGTTCTTTGAACTTTCTTTTACTGCGCCCCGACTGAACATGGCATTGTTTTAAACGCCGCATCCTGGAGTAAACCAATAGCTTAATAGCTTGTTTGAAGTTTGCTATTTTGCAATTGCTGCCCGCTGTTTGCTGGCATGTGATGATTTTTCTATCACAGTCATCATTCTTTTATAACTAGTTGTTTAAAGCTGGTAATTTTCTCTACAAATCCAATCAGTGCTTGAAAGTGTTTCTTACGTTCTTGTGCCTTGGATAGAGTCCCTACTATTCGATAGGAACCAAATATTTTTGAGAAAGTCTAAGTGAAATTTTGCAGCATATGTCTGCGAACCCAGGTAACCAATAAGCATTAAATAGAGCCTGTAAGTAGCCCTATATGTGTCTTAACGATAAGCGATATAATGCATATGAGCATTATATTCACCTTAAATGCTATTTAAAAGCAGATTTTGGCCCGCTATACGGCCAATTTAATACTGGACCCCACCAAAAGAAGACGTCTATGTCGACAATATGTCATTCATTGGTAGCATGAATTGGTAACGTGACTGTGACTAGATGACAGCAGTTGAAATGTTGTTCTGCTGCTGGGGAGTTGAGTTTTTAGAATGCTGATTAAATGCTTGATTGAGAATGCGAAGGAAAAAAAAGTCCATTTTCAATTTTAGATTTAATTCATTTTCCTGTTTTGCCTCTTTTATTTTTTTTCCTATCCTGTACTGATGATGATGAACGTGTACTTTCTGTTTAGACCCCCTATTTTTCTTATGAAAGGGGAAACTCAAATTCGTTGCAGTTTTTACATTTCCTAGGATGGTATTTGAACTCGCTGCTTCGTGATCGACGTGTTTTTAAGCCGCGTTTATCCTCTAACCTATATGAACGTATGGTAACGGTTTTAATATTTGCCCAATATAAATGTTCCCTTCAATGTTCCCAGGTAACCAATAAGCATTGAAATATGCACTAATTATGCATCATACTTACGATTCTGCTTGCTGTACATTGACTGTCTGAATGCAGAGCTGTTGTAAAATAGCATACGCAAAGCTACCGTAATGTTAGCTGTCTGATAACTGTATTTTTGTTGCTTGTAATATTGTTAGAAAACGCACTGAAAATGCTTAATTTAAGCTGTTTACAAATCGATAAGTGCCCGAATTTTCGAAGCATTTCATCATCCTCGCTTACTCATGCATCAGGACTATAATAGTTCTCACTCTGGTGATTGAATTGCAGTTCCATCTGTTAACATTTGTAAACAACTTTAATTAAGCATTTTCAGTGCGTTATTCTAATAACATATCAAGCAACAAAAATGCAGATATCAGACAGCTAGCATTACGGTAGCTTTGCGTATGCTATTTAACAACATCTGTGCATTCAAACAGCGAATGTACAGCAAGAAGCAATCTTAAATGCAAGTATGATGCAGAATTAGTGCCTATTTCAATGCTTATTGGTTACCTTGGAAGTTTGTGGTTCCATAACCATCTTTTACGCGTTAAATACAATCGCCCTCTCAACCACCGTAGAAAATACACCGGGCCGTATTATCATTAAAACCAAACGGCCCTTTTCAGGACCATCAAATGCTCTAAACAGTTTACAATAGAATGTTCTTACAAATTTACTTCGTATTACCGGTCTAACGTTTCATTTGCACTATTTCGACCTAGACGTCTATCGGCAATGATAGACTTTAAATTCTCAAACAGACCACAACCATATATACCGCAATAAGGATAATGATCTCCAGGTGGTTGATCATATCAACAGGATATGCATCGTTCTCGCTCCACCATCTCGGAAGGCAAACAGTTCCAGTAGTAAGGTTCGGAAGAAGAAAACGTGTCATCGCACCACATCTACCGGATGCTTAAGCATTTTAACCCGGTACTGCAGCTTTCTCCAAAGGAATAAGCATTATGAACAGAATCCTAGAAAGTTTGAGCTGTTTAGTGGAATACCTGTAACTAGAAATGAGAAGAAAAATTAGTATTTTCCATTTAATTCCAACTAACTTTGCTTATCTTGACAGATACGCGTATTTCGTCTACAATTCTTCAGTGTCGTGTACTAATAACTCGACTTATAACGAGTACACGACACTGAAGAAGTCTTCACATTGTATACGAAATACGCGTATCTGTCAAGATATGCAAAGGAAGTTGGAATTCAATAGAAATCACTATTTTTTCTTCTCATTTCTAATTATGAACAGCTTCGTCAATGACATTCCAGAGTGGAATGAAAGCTTAGCTTCCCGGCTGATATAGAGTATCTTCATATCATATGTCATACATATTATTTCCAATGAAAGCAAGATCTATGATTGCAGATATCAAGACAGGCTATATCGAATAATTAAGGTTGTAGTGCAAAACGTTTAGTGTATGGGAATCAGATTTTCAACGAAACCAATTTCGGCAACTCTTTAAACAACCAAGCGATCTGGATTGCACATTGCTGCGTAGTCCTACGTCACCTTTGCGAACACCCCCATTGGGCTGTACCTTCTAGTTTTAAATGATTATCTAAAAAGAATTCGATACCCTATATAGGGTAGGGAACGGCTTAATCAGGGGTCACTATCTTAATCAGTTGTTAGGAAATACGTCTAAAACTCCTACATTTTCCAAATTATGTCACCTTCAATGATACGATCATAGGATCATGTTATCGGGCTTATGATTCGATGCATAAATCATGATTAATTGCCAATTTATTAATGCCATTTTGAAGATTTAAAGTACATCATCTCAAAAACCATCAGTTTCTTACCAGCTGAAGAAGTTCGCTCAAATTTTGCCTTTGTGTATTTTACATTTAATCGCGTTTACCGGAAGAGCATGTCTTCGTCTCTCTCTCTCTCTCTCTCTCTCATTTTTTTGTTTTTGAACGAAGCATCCCGTTTGTCGTCACAGTCACTTTGGCTAACATATGCGTGAGAGTAAATGAAATAAGAAATACCAAACGCCAGTCTTAAGATCAATGACAAACTAAAAGTTCGGTCGTGTACGGCTGTCTCATAACCAACTAGTAGACGGGTTTGTGATCTTAGCAATCGACATGTTTTGGTTGATTGTTTTCGTGAGCGGATGGATAGAACGAAGGAGCGGGTTGAGGAAATTGACGTTTGCAGCAAATCGTGAACTGGCCTATTTCACGTTGCCTTCGCACACAGCCACGTAATTGCACTCCTACTATATTGATGTTTTATTTACAGGTTATAGAGCTGAAGAAAAGATTTTTTTGATCGGAAATCAATCCGCATGCTTTTAAAAAGTCCCTGCAATTGGGAATTTTATTCCATGGCTATGACATTTTCTGAGTCTAATGCTCGTTGCTAAAGGTTTGTACCGATAGACCCGAAGTAAACAGAGGGATTAATGTCTAAATATTGGCAGTTCTAATTATAGACATACAGCTTCATCAAATGTCTCAGGTGCTGTATAAACTGCTTAAAACCCGTCCCGTACCCTACTCTCGAAACGTGCCCGTTAAAATTGGTATTCTCGTTCGAAAATATAAATGACTAATTGCATCTTAGAACCACCTTTTAGTTGGATAAGCATGCATAAGCTGCGCTCATTAAATTCAAGACATAAATATTGACAAGTGGTTCGTATTCATGTTTCTTTATTAGAGAACAGTCCCAAAAAATAAACAACAGTTCACCCATACAAAGATTTCGACCACATCTTCTGAATAGTTATGTCATTCACTCGAAATGAACGAAAACAAGCCAGGTCTTCGAATATGTGATGAGCACGTGTTCAAGTAGTACAATCACACCGAACGCATTTGATAACATTGGACGTGGGTCATTCTCGCGATAAGTAAGCCGGTGCTTTGTTTGTAACCCCCTATATACGGCAATCTTCTATTTGCGGAACACACCTATCAGGATTATTTGTTCAACTGTATGCACGGTTTCGCTATCAGTTTGTGCATTATCGCAAGTTCCAGGGAAAGCTTTATTTGTCGCTAAAAAGTTGCAGTGATGAACTCATCTCTCTATGGTAAACTGTTGGGAAACCAATAGTATGGGCCTTATAAAATCCTTTATTGTTATCTGTTCATCAGTGGTCAGGTATTTGTCTTTCCACTACATCGCTATCTTATCACCTGTAGACCAGGTCAATTCGAGGTTATACGGCTTTGTTTTGATGTTTTGTTTGTATTGCTGGGTTAGATAAATAAAGACTCACTCATACCGACTGAAGTGTCCTAAGGCACGTAGGCGAGATTCAATCAATCAAATGTTTGAAGGGTCCTCTTTGTTTCGACTTGTGTAATTTTCATTAAAATCAACTTGCTCACCCTACCTATCTGTGTAGATTTATAATTACACGCTGAGTCCCAAATTTCCTGATTCCAGTTCCAGCTGGATATTTGAATCTATCAACTTTCAACCTAGCCTTCTCATCATAATTAGCATCTCCCATCCAGGACAAACTTAACAGTCTCTCTCGCTTCACCGTTCTCAAAGTGGTTGCAACTCACAGACACAACGTCAATGTGCTGCGATAAGTGCAAAGATGAAAACGGAAGAGATGGATACCAAACTACAACTGTAGGAAGGCAGTGCACTGTGGGACTGAAACTCTATCTAGCTTGGCAAAATTAATCACACCAAAACGAACCATTTTCGGCAGTTCATGTTTTTGGCAAAGTTTCTTCTTATAACAAGCTCCGTCAATTCACATTTATAGGAATATATTTGACATACGTTTCTGTCGAGCTATTGATTCAGTCTTGACAAACTTGCTGAAGTGATCAAAACTGCCGCAGACATGAACTGCCGAAAATGCTTCGATTTGGAGTTATTAATTTTGTCTGCCAAGATTGTGTTTTTGACACACAGTGCAGTGGCCGTGATGTGGTGGTAGAAGACTTGCCGTGTGTTTGAACTACGTGACTTCGGGCACGTGGTTGATGGTCGCTGCCAGACCCCCACGCAACGATGAGGGAAGACGCATTTCCATGCGAGCAATGGGTCTGCCAGTAGCCGTTGGACACTTGTTGAACGATTTTCTCGAGGCAGACGTAGTCTTTGATGCGTTTCAAGGCAACACATCCAATGTTATTCCTATATAGTGGGCTTGAAGGTAAAACGACGGGAGTTTAACCCCCCCATTGTGTTGGCGTCGAGTTGGGAAAAGTAACGTAGGTATACATGTATATAAAGTAGGTCAGAGGCAACTGCGCATCATTTTGTTTGGACTGCAATCTGAAGGGTGCAACGATTTCAACTTCCATCACCCCCAAAGTAATCAGTTATGGTACATTAGCACCACACATGTTCCAACAGTTGGGTATATCCTATACACAACTACTTTAACACTAACGATACTATTGAAGCGGATACCCTAGAACGTAAAGCTTTACTTGTAACATGAGATCACCGAATGGTGTATTTCGTGCTTAACAACTAATAAGATTAACCGGTGTGCTTAAAACATTCACATTTATATGGATTCTTTCAGCAATGTCCTGATTCTACCGGAATGTTTCCAGTAGAAGCAGAATTCTCTGCTAATAACATTAATAAGCATCACGACACGCGCTTCATTGTTTGTTGTTTAAATCAAACCAAGAAAACTAACTTGGCCATCCTTATAATAACCCAGATAAGTAAAATCCGTTGTTTAAACAGTTTTCAGTGAAATAGCTTGCTTTTTGCTAACCACAACTCTGTAAGTATGGAATCACGTTTATTTATTCGGGAGTTAAAACTGCTAAAAAGTCTTTCTGAGAATTCACCACATTTAAACAGAAATAGAAGGTGGAAGTTAGAGTCAACATTGGATCACACATTTAGAGATGATTACTCTGCTTCAATAATTCAGTTTTCTCTTTTTACAACCCCGTTTTGCCACACAAACGCAACTGGTTTTTGAATGGGTCTGAAGTAAAATCTTATCTTAAGATAGGCAATAAAGGTTGGAATTAAATGGAAATTACTAATCTATTATTTTCTGAAGTTCCTCTTTTTCCATAGCGTTTCACGCTTATTTCTTTCGTAATGAGCTTATCGCTTGCTCTTAACTCAATGTTCTAATCGAACTAGCACATTTATCAATTGAAAGCTTTCGATGCTAGTACTATTTCTGCAATAGTATGATTGTGGAGGAGTAAAAAAAAATTTTAGGCGAAAATCGAACCCAGTCACATTTAGCAAGGGGTTGCTTTGTAGCTGCCCTTTAACTAGCAGGCTAAGGATCCGCTTCGTTACCTCATAAGCTCAATAGTTCAGCTGACAGCAAGAAGATGCTTTATACGTTAACTTCACGGAATACAGGATAGTTGAGATTACATCAGGCATTCCACAATGCAGCCTAGGTCAATTAGAGTGTGGAAGTTGTCAGTTCTGAGATGTTATAACGTCAGCCTATTTATGAAGTTCTGGAAGTATGTTTCCGATTGCATTGCTCGAAACAAATATGTGCCAAAGAGGAGAGTAAATTTTGGATAAATATATTATATAAATATAAATTTTTGTCAGGTTCAAAAGATGCGCAAGTATTGATGTTGCCTCAGTTTAAAACTTGAGGAGAACAAAGTAAAACTTACGTTAGAATGCCATTGAAAAATATTCATTGGAAACACAGGCTTCTCGGATTATGCTATAGCTTCAACGTCGACCACAGCATCATCCGGAAAACTTATCTACTCGTAGGTAAGTTTTTAGGATAATTGTAATTTTTGCGTACCAGCAAGCACGCAACCCGGACGCTAAACCAAAACCTTGTAGCGAAAAAACGTACTGGAAAATTGTATAACTTATGGACGACAAAACGGTCGTTAAGACTGATTTAGCAGTGGAATGACATGCATAATGCTCCTGGGGCACTGCACAATCTATTTTATATAGTTATTATAACCGTAATTGATCCTAAAAATCGGTCCATATCCTACCATTCTTACTTAGTTCACTAAATTCAAATTTGCGAGCGAGGCGATATAACAGATATTTTGTAGGCCAATTAGATTCCTAAGATGCACGTAAATTCAACGAATCACTTTTAACACACTTCGTTAGAGGTACGAAGAATCAATATTCACAACCCAATGAGGATACTCACAACCTAACTGCTTTTTATTCTAAGCACTCTACATTTAAACTTAAAATTGAGATGCGTAACGTAACAATCCATACAAAAAAATTGAAGCTCCTTACAAAAAACGTGACAATGGGTGGGGAGAGGTGGTCTAAAAAGTCACTTTTTGCGTGACACAATTACTGGATGTTCCCTTGGCAAAATTTTATAAGAATCCTATGCAGGATTCTGTAATAACCACAAGTGAAATTTACAAAGAACCACAAGCTTAATTTAACTGGAATCCTGTGAAGCTTAAAGTCAAAAAAATGTTTGCTTAGAATTCAGTTGGATTGTAGAAAAAAAAATGAACATTGTTGAATAGAAATCACGTGAGAGCATTGCTGAAAAATGATGAGTAAATTTCGTTCAGAACGCCAAACAACACACTCTCACAATCTGAATAAGAGGTGCCTAAAACCCTCATTTTAACTTAGTTAATGTCCTTACTAATGTATATGAATTCTCGATAGGAATTGAAATCCTAACCAAAATCCTTTGCTGCGAGAGTTGAGCGAAATTCAGTCAGACTCCGGAGCAATATACCTCGATAGTCCTGAGTGGGATAATCGAACGCATCATTTGTTTATGAGCTTTATTCATATGACATGTTGAGTAGGGTTACCATAGGACTCCATAGGAAGTCATGTTCATGATCCAAGGGAAATGTTTCATTATTCACGTGGAGACACTGCTCAAGATATGCTCAGAATACAGAAAAGGATTTGTATAGAAATCGAAGAAAATGATTCGGACTAAAATTCGACAAAAATACACTCAATGATGAACAAATTTTGCTTGAAATGCAGAACAAGATACTCTCAAATATGAGTAATATTGACTTAATATTCTCAGCAAGATTCACGCCTCGATACAGAGGATTTGTTTTGAATGCAGATCAAAATTTGGTCAGCGCTCCAAATAATTAGTCAAATTCGTTAAGAATCTTTATTCTAATTCATTGAGTATACTAAGAAAGATACGATACGTTGCATGAGAAATCGCGGGTAGAATTTGCTCAGCATTTTAAAAATTATATGATTTGTAATTTTAATCCAAATGGATTTCAACATAGTAGAATATTGCAAAAAAAAGTATTTCAATTTGATCCCAAAATAACATGTGCTTTACATCCCGTTAAAGAACTGTCCAGTAAACTGTAAAAATCTAAGCAATCGATGTTCTTAGTACAATTTGATGAACAGTCAGGAAATGATTTAACTATTATAACGAGTCCAATAAGCAGAGAATACTACCCAGGTAATCAATAAGCATTAACATATGCAGTAAATCAACCATTTCAGATGCTAGAAGCATTATATTAGCATTATATCAGCATCTTGAATGCTTTATATTGTAAAATTGGATTTCAAATGCTATGTAAATGCTTGTAGACTGTAATAAGCATTTCGAATGCAACATAGCATTAATTAAGCGTTATCATAACATTGCAGTAAAGCAGCCGTATATTGGGGAAAATACGGTATTTAGGCTTGATAGGCTGCAGTAAAGACGCTTTGAAACTGCCTATTGGTAACCTGGGTAAGCATATTCGGAATAAAACGTAGAATGATACTTAACGAACGATTCTGAATCAGATAGAATCAGAATCCCGAATACTTAGGATTTTTTGTTTACTGGAGTAAAAAGAAAGGCTCGTACATTACACTCAGTAGCAAAAAAAAAGCCGAGCAAAATTTTGCTTCCAAAATACGCGTTGTTCAACCTTCTGTAATTTTGTCAATTATCAATATATTTGGCTGAAATTTTGACAACACTATAGCTTATGTGACCAACATTTTATGTTGATGAAGTTTATAAATTTGAAGTTATCATAACATATGTGAAAAAAGTCATTTTTGACATACCAATTTCAAAAATCCGTATTTCTGTGAAAAATTTAGGTAGGATATTAAAAATTTCTCCATGGCTTAAAACAACACAGAGATTAATGTGGACAAAATTTGAACTGTTTTCATTAAGTGGTTTGAACTACAGCTGGCGTCAAAGTTGAGGCTCCAACATGAGTATTTCTCGCTTTCACCCGATATTTACCATGCTGAACTATTGATGCAGAAACAAAGCTGAGGTGAATTCATCTTATTAATTCGGCCCAAACCTGTATGATGACTGCCAAATATATTGATAATTGACAGAGTTACAGAAGGTTGAAAATCGCGTATTTTGGAAGCAAAATTTTGCTTGGCTTTTTTTTGCTATTGAGTGTATTATGATTAAAATCATCTCATGAACGTCCAAAATGCTTTGTAGTATTTACAAACATGTCGGCATGTTTCAGAAGGATGTTCTTAAAAAATTCGCATTCGAATAAAAAATCAGAATTTAGAGCATTTACTCTGCAATCTGAGGAAGGTTCATCCACCAAGTCAAGCAATATCTTCTTATATCCATCCTTACTCAGAATCTTCAATGAGATTTGAAAAGTATGACCAGAACTTGCTGAAAAATGCTCGAACTGAATCCTAAGGCCAGAATTCTAAATAAGTTACCGTCAGAAACAGATTCGTAAAATCATGATTCGCTTAGAATATTAAACAAAGTAAGATTTTCTCCATACTCATTGAAAATCATTCAACGGGAATCTCTTGTAGGAACCGATTGGAATCTTTCGCAGTATCCGATTAAATATTTGAGCCTGAGAGATTTGGGGCCTCAAAGTTGAACAAAATACGTTCCGACGCTCTTCTCACTATGGTTCGAACAAAAATCCGAGTATGACGAAATCGAAATCACAAGTTAAAGATGGGAACTCAGAGTCCATGGTTTACGAATTGCTCACAATACGTAGCAAGGATCGTAAGTTGTTTTCAGAATTATAAGAAATATTCTCTCAAAATCCCATGATAGATTCGCTCAAAATACCGAACAAGATTAAGACTGCGTGCACTGAGTTTTAACGATATATTCGGAACGCCGAGCTGTCCGGGGTATTATGGAAACATCCTTCT
Organism: Aedes japonicus; assembly: GCA_034211315.2. Lineage (NCBI taxonomy): Eukaryota > Metazoa > Arthropoda > Insecta > Diptera > Culicidae > Aedes > Aedes japonicus. The sequence goes on along the minus strand of JASCZW010005457.1, from coordinate 43,262 downwards.
AAATTTTGCTTAATTTTACCTACCAGCAAAACTCTCTCTAAGATTTGAATAGTTTAATCCCTGAATCCTTAGTAAGCTCTCCAACATAGTCTGAACATTCACTCAGAATCTTAAGGAAGTTACGTGCATAAATTCTAAATTCTATCAATATTTTTACAAGATTTATGATAATTCAAGCATGAATCATAAGAGATAGGTGTTTTGCGAACTACTTTAACTTTACCTTTAATGAAAACACCCCGCTATTTTTGGTAAATTAGGAGGTTGATTAGATGACTGGAACAGAGTGCTTTCTTATTTCAGTTGCTAAAGATGTTGCTTCGAAACAAAAAATATATTCATGGTGGCTGGTTTCAATTCCAGGTTTAGTCTAGGAAAAGAAAGTTTCTCGACTTGCTGGCCATAGAATTATTGTTCAATATTCCACTCAAGATCACACAATAAGCTAATTGTGATGAGAAATAAGCTTGAGAAACCAAGAAAAAGAAGAAGATAGGTTGCGCTTCCTTTGTGTCTTCGTCACGTGTAGCGAAGCAAGCTTTTGAAATTTTGAGTATTTACACCAAAAATTGTTATTGTTTTTGAAAAACTGCCATATGATTACTTTTGGCCCGAAACGGAAATTGTTATTCGAATAAGTTGTTCCGTTCTGGAGTTATCACCGAATAAACCGTGTAAAAAAAGATCTTAGTGTATTCAATCGGTCATGAGAAGATTGTCTACAAAAGGAAGAATCTTTATTCAGTGAAATTGATGGCTTTAACCCTCCAAAATTTGCAGTTATTAGAAAAGTTAAAAAAGTCTTCTATAAAGTACCCTCCCATGGTAACTTTCAACGGTAATATGATGAAATGAAGAAATTGAAAATCTCATTGGGTTAACTTTTACATAAACGTTATGCAACAGTATTATGCTAACTAAAATGGTGTCAAATGTGGCACTGCTCATATAAAGTGCACTTATTAATGACATTCATGTAATAGATGTGCGGATGTCAGCAAATACAACGTGTCCGTACATTTTCGCACATCTCCGCACATTTATAGCGTAAAGATTAAGTGATAATTGATGTTTGCAATTCTTCAAGCTCGCTAATTCTGTCAGCAAATAATTTGTTATTTTTCATTTTCTAAGAATACAATCACTCAGTCGAGCCCTCAAAAGCCGTAATGAATTCACCTCTGTACCCACTGTGAAACGTAAATAGGTGTTACATATTCATAGATTAGCAGCAAACAAATCACGATAGCTGTTCTTGAATAATTTGTTGTGTTTTGCCTTTTTACTACCTACCCTGTACCCTCCTATCAGTGTGAATTGTTCCCTTTATCTAAAATCATTCGAAGGTTAAAACTTCGATAAGCTGCTCAAAAACATACCGATCGGTTTCTCCAATAAACATGTTTACATCAAAATCAAAACAACTTCAAAGCATACCCCTTTCCGCTTACTATAAACCGACGACCCACCAAACAACGCAATTATTACGCTTTGACTGGCTACGTAAAACTAAACACGCACACATTGAAGCGGGAGCGACTGACGAAACAATCCTCCGCCGTGGCTATAAATAGATATGCGTTGGATTACAAGCATGCCCCAAGACGCCAGGCTGATGATGTCAAGTTGCCAAGATACGAACAAATTGACGACGATACGTGGGATCTAGTAGGCATGTGCACCCTATTCCTAACATAAAAACAAAACTAGTTTTGCCAACAGGGCAATTGCGTTTGACATCGAACCGGTTTGTTGGTTGGCGATGCGATTCTAAACGAAAAGTGCACTCATTCTAATTAATTTCAGGCATACCTAGAGTTAAGTCACACCCATGTCTTCCGTCTGCAGATTGTATCATGGTAATTTCACTACGAAATTGAATAGGGGGCAAAGACTTCTGGAATGGAGCCAACGAACTTGCGTTGTTTTGGCTACGTTTTCGGCTTGAATAGGCTTTCGATCAGTGCCTGACGCCATGTATGGATCTATTCGATTTCGTCGATTCTGTTCCGTATTTTTGTTTTATGTTAAAGGTATTGGCTTTTGACCATCAGCTGAAGATCATTGCCACTGGAGATGAGTGTGATGATCAGATGATTGCCGCAGAAAACCGCTTATTCAACGGTATCCCAAAATTAAAATTTGCAAATGTATTATAAATCCGGTTATCATAAGCATACTCCTGGAAAAACTAATTGTATTGTAGAGATGAAAAGTGAAAATAAAGCATTTTTTCAAATTTATTTACTGTTCTACAATCTAATCACCGTGCCATCAAACATTGCAAAAGTTAACACTCTTAACTCGGAAGTAAACGCGAGGGCCACACTTGGAGAGCAAGACATATAATATATCCGAAAGAGGAATGGCCACAAACAACACACACACACAAACGTACATTCAAAGCCCCATCGAACCCCCAACGAGCCTCCTCTACGGAGCGACCGCGCGATGAATACAAAACAAATAAAAATGGGTTTTGCTCTATGAGCACTTTACCTTGTGCCATATTGTAGCTGTCCTTCTGTTGCTGCTGCTTCTGAAGCTGCTGGCTGCTCTTAGGGGGACTATTGAGTGGATTCTCCAGGGTACCGTAGGGGAATTTTTCATAGTCTCGGTACAACGGGTTCCGGAAGGACCCATACTGAATGCTGTCGCTCATGTAGTAGATATCCATCTTTAGGGAGAACGTTTTGAAGCAGGTTATAGCTACGCTACCGACGGGAAGCCAAGATGATGCCTTTTGTACAGTGGGAGGCTTTAGAACTCTATTGGACAATCCAACACAGTTGAATGAACGCACCCAGGTTGAGTTTGTTTGTAGTAGAGCTGTTTTGTTCGCACGAAGGACTTATTTTGTTATGTTATTATGGCTTCACGTTGTTCAATGAGAATTGCAAGTTTCGCGTCACATCAAACAGCGAGCGTACTACTAGAACTACGATATTTCACTTTCTTCCGGTTGGTTGTAAAATTGGCACTATAATTCATTCACGTAGACCGAAGAGAGCACTGCACTGCAGCTATATTTAGGTATATTCGAATAGTAGTCTGCTTTCAAAATACTATTTGCAGTAGGAGGGTGCTCGAAGATTCACTATTTTTAGAATTCAGTTTACTATTGTGCCACCTCAAAATAACCCCTTGCTATTAAAAACTGCACGGTTCGTTCTTGTTAACTTTGAAGACGTTATGTCCAACCTTACTGACTGAGACGATGATCGAAAGTGAGCGGCGAGTTGTAATGAAATAAGGGAAAAACGTTGCTGGCGTGGCTCGCGTTTATAGCCGCCAATCTCGCTCTCTGTTTTGGTGCGTTGTGTGTATTGAAGCTCACTGTATGGTCGCGATATACCCAGTGAGTAGAGGTACGGGGACGATCAAGGTTTCTCTCTTGCCGTTGCATTATTACAAGCGCGCAGATAGACCTGCAAATGTATGGGTTTGTTTGTTATTCATAACTCCCAACTTGTATTGAAAATAAAACAAACATTGTAGTTACGCTACGCTGTTTTCTTTCGCGACAGAATACGACACAGACGAACGGTGGAATTTTTTCGTTGCATTCGAGAGTCGTAGATAGGGTTTACAAATAGCTCGCTTACCATCAGACGCAATAAAATACACACGCTTTAACATTGCTCAAATAAATTGCGTTTATTTTGAAAGTGTTTTGAACCACAAATGGCGTTTAAATCTTTATTAGGTCCTAAGTAACATTGATTTTAATTAACTATAAGAAAAAATCATATAAGATGCTTCTTCTTTTATTAACATGCGTATAGCTTTTCATATCACGTTAATACTAGGTTAAATTTTTTAATATGGAAGCGGATGATAAAGACAAAATCATCAAACATAACCTATGATTATTACTGAGAAAATTATCCAAATGATTTCTTAAGAGTCCATAATAGAATCTAACATATTGACCATGCTACTATGCAACAAACGGTTTAACGTAATGCTACCTCTCGGTAAGATTTTTCACCGTGAAATGTTGTTCACTCATCGTCGTCGCTGATTTATGTCGCCGACATAGGCAGCCAGAAAAGGCGATGGACGATAAACCTAACTTATTGTGATTGTATCACACCTGTTACGCCATTCTTTGACAGTCATTGCATCGGAATTGCACTGCAAAACAGTTGCCATCAAACTAGACTAATTCAGATTCAGGTTACACAATTGAGGAAACTTCATAAGACGTTTATCAACGTTTATCTACTTACGGGACAAGCTTTCGTTGTTGTTTCGTCTGAAATATTATTAAAGATATATCCTGAAACACCAATTTTAATGTATATGGTACTTTTGTCCGGTTTCATTTCCGATCTGTGGTTAAAGTTCGAAAAATTTCTCAATATTCCCACTGTGTCGCACTTATATTATGATGCATTGTTGTTGTGAGGAATACGTTTGAGCATAGATGAAATATTAAAGTTGTGTTACTAATTTGACTTTTTTTCCGTATTTTTTTTCTGATACTAGCTTACATCATATTAGATCATATGAATTAAGTGAGTAAAAGCTTTTACTTTGCTCAAATGCGTACGTCAAACTATTTATTTGAGCATTTACTCAGGTCGATATGACAAAAGCAAGACTTTTAGTATTTTCTTTTCGAACATCGAAATCCATCGAAGTCCATCGAAATATAATCTGAGTAAATGCTCACAAAATGTTGAGTCACCTGTAGAGCATACTCAGATGTAATCGAACTAACAGAATCGTGTGTTGCGTGGAAGGAACAACATAGAATGTACATAGGAAATTTTGTAAATTTATCAATGGTAGTTTGCGTAAATAGTGTTTATCAATGTTTTGATCGTTCAGTGAAAGTTTATAAAATACAACGAGAAGGTGACGCTGATAAGGTAACTCTACCGGTTTTTTTGTTCATAGAAAATGTGAACTTTGTAGCACAAACATTTTTGGAAGATGGTTCTGAAACCCGAGAAGCATTATCAAATACACAAAGAATCAAGTGTTTTTGATGATCCCGGATTCCAAGTAACAAATAAATATTTTTGTGAAACAATTTATTTGCATTGTTTGATTTACACCAACAATCACAAAAATTTTAAATTCACAACAGGAAAACCAATTTGAAAATTATTCCTAGAACTTACTAAGTTCATAGTGATTGTACTAACACAACGCGTTCCATCAACTGCAAAAACCTTCCTTTTAGTTCGTTCAGAACAATTTTTCGGTTTCCAGTCTGCTTCCGGTCCGACTTTACTTTGACTCTTTTCCGCATGTTGTTAATTTTCTTCGTCACTTTTTCTGCAGATACTCCTCGTTGAAGGAATCGTTAAACTTCTTCCCGTATTGATGTTTCAGACAATTAGTTTCTTTACCAAAAATGCTTTCTAACCTTGAACATTTTGTTTTTTTTTGGCAGAGCAAATGCTATGTTCGAAATTCCAACTTACTCCGAGTAAAGAACAATTTTATTCATACGAATTTGAGCAAATGCTCAATCACTTTACTTTACTCAAACTGGTTTGCTTGTAATTACTGTTTTTAATAATATGGCCTATTATCAGATCGGCGCTGGGATCATTATAGCATTATAGCAGTCATTTATTTTTATATACACATTTTAATATAATTAAATTTGAAATAATCTTCAATTTTTTTATTTATATTACATTGTTCTGTCTCGTAATTGTGCCTTTCTTACGAATCCAATGCGGAAACGATTTTATATTGATAACAAATTTATTTTGAATTCCCCTCCCCTTGGATAGGGGACGCGATGGGTGGGCCTACGTGGGCCTACCAAAAACATATCCTGACGTGGTGGTATCACATGCTGATTATTTTGTTTTAATGCCGCGTCACATATCTGGCATTGATGCACTAATTTTACACATGTTATCCAACGGACATCCTGTTCTGGAACATTGAATGCTGTTGCAGTTTGGTGGGGCTCTTTCCTCAGTAATATTGATGTGGGATTTCCTCTTGACTGCAACACCTTTCTTATGCGTTCTCTGACATGATGAGCCGTAGCCACGCTTGAATATAAATCTAGCTAGATAGGTATATGTTGATAGACAATGTGTTCAAGATTATTGACATTCGTAGGGAATCGACAGTTGGATTCACTGAGTAGAAGTTTTATTAAAACTAGGAACGTGGCGCTAGTCTTGTTTTGTTATGGCTCACTTCAAAGAGCCATAATAAAAATACCACACAGTGTAACAATGGTATTCAAACAATAACGGCTTCATTCTCGATAATTTTATAATAATAGATAGGGAATAGGCGTGATGAAGCTTTACTTTGCCACCGAAAAGTGAATCTTATAGTTGAGCAAGGCTCAAATAATTATTGTTAGGCTACACATGCATGACGACTTTGAAGCAATTAAACAACTTAGAGATTAGGATTTGACAAATAAAATGGAGGCAATGAACAGACAAGTAAACGTAAACTTTTCTACAATAGAACTATAGGATTTAACCAAATAACGCAGAAGACAAAAACTGACTAAGACGGACAAAGTGATAAGTGAATTAAACTTGGTAAGACGAGGTATGCATCGATGACTTTCAGAGCACATAAGAACTAGACATCTATTAACTAAATTATTAACGACTGAAGAAGCTACGAAGTGCCCTCTTGAGCATATAAACGTAACACTGACTGACTAATGAAATAGCATAAAGAGACGCAAAGAGGAGGAAAGTTCTCTCTCATAAGTCCCATCAGCAAACTGGGACTTGTAACATCAGACATTACTAAAACTGGTAGAATTCAAATATCTCATTGACATTTTTGATTCAAGAAAACTATTCAAAAAGACTTTCGCAGCACATAAATGATGAACTAAACTACAAAAGACTGAAGAAAACACAGACAAACTAAATAACAAAAAGACAAAACGCCACCATACAAAACAGCGTACATGAACATGACTGAGAGAAAGGAGAAGCAAACTTGAAAATGTAACACCTGTTGAGGCAGTGTCAACAGCGTCTATATGAACGACATGATCCTTGCACGGCTGGAGAAATGCTTCAAAAGGAGTTAAGTTATATCATTCGAACGCACAAAAAACAATACAATAGCCTATAATTTTTGGTTCGAGAAAACTGCTTCGAGACTCTCAGAGCACATAAATGACACACTTCACGGACTGAACTACAAAATACTGAAGAGATTACGAAACACCGTATTGAATTTGCAAACGCAACACACTGACTAACAAAATAACAAAAAACAATTTAAATAAAATAACAGACCAAAAGACTCAAAATTCCCAAACGTGGCTCCTTCCGAGTCATTTGCTACAGCGTCTTCTTGGACGACATGTTCCGTGTATGGCTGGCAAAATGATTCGAAAGGATTTACGCAACGATATCATCAAAGGCCTGGAGTAGAGGTTTCTACTCTATTCAGAGTCCCGCCAGTAAACCTTAAAAAAAAAGATAACAAATTTATTTTGAATTCTTTAATTTTCGTATTTGTACGGAACGTATAAATTTTGTTTATTTAGATTTCGATTTCTATGGTTGTTTATTTAAGTTTCAAAGAGGTTTTTTTTACTCTTACGGTTTTTGGACTCGGTACGGAGTTTTAGCAGTGGCTTGATAATGTCAAAGATAATGGATATAGTTTTTGGCTCAAGATGTACCAGCCCGTCGGTCCCAAGCTTAATGATTGGCCCCTAACAACTTAACTCACACGAACACACCCTCAAATGTCCAGTCAAAATAACACAGCGGATCAAAACAAAAACAAAGCTTCTAGTACCGAAAAGCGCAAGAATGTATTGTAGGTGCCAGTTGTAAGCTGTTCTTCGGACCAAGGTGTTCTACAGCAGTGAACCAATTTCAAATTGCTAGTTTCACATTGATTGTTGGTTTTAGTTCAAATATTTATTTGTTCGATTCACCTTTCAAAACACGATCTAATCCGCAAACTATTCACGATATGCAGAAGAAACAAAAATGAATTAACATGCCAACAAAAAATAGCAATTTTGTTTCAGTAAGAGATAATCGAACCAAGTTTACAAATAGAATCGGAATACAACATAGCACTAAAATACGAAATGATTTCGGAACTCAATTGTTAAGTTTTAAAGAACAGATAATGTAGGAATGAAATAATGATAATTACAAATTTCACTAAGTTATGAGAATCAGTACAACCAGAGAATAAATCAAACAAGAATAGAATAGGATTAAATTGAAGAAAAAAAACGGGAACTAAAAAGTAAAGATCCTAATTAAATTATTTGAATCACAGACCAAATAGCCACTACAGGCTAGAAACATCTGTTTGTTGATTTAAAATAGAAGAAAATGTTAACAAAAAAGGGACTATTACAGCATAAAATCAAAGGCCTGCTGCCCATGCGAGACCCACCAAAAAAAAAGGTTTTACGTAATCTAAGTTATTTTTTGAGTTATGTTGTGTAGTGATGTTTTTGTATAACAATATACTTTCTTTTTAAATAATATATAACTATATACAATTTTTTTTATCCCCATATAATTGCAATGATCGGAGTTGGTTTTTGAAAATTTTCAAGTGATAATGCCTGATAAACACCGGGCTTTCGAAATCAGCTCTCATAATCTTCTTGAAAATTGTTTGGAATTCAGTATCAGTCAATGTACGCGTTTTGTTGTCCAGGTATTTGTTAAAGTCCGTGTTTTTGACCATCTTTTTGTACTTGTTAGTGATATTCTTGTCAGTGCAATTTTTGGTATCTGCGCAATTTCATATAGTACAGGCATGACAATGTAACAACTATCTTACTTATCTACGCTCCCAAATGGAACTAAATATTTGACGTTAGACTCATCGGTAAAATAAGCTGCTCTGTTGAAAATGGATATTTGTGGGCGGTCTTTTAGTATATAGTTATGTTTGTATGTGTATATGTATGTAGTTCTGAAAATATAGAAATACAATATAGAACGAAAACATTTTTCCGACGCGTAGATATAAGAAAACTAGTACGTCTGGAGATGTTAATTGATAGACTCAATTCATTGAATCCCTAGGCCAACATTAGATCTATCTACCCTACTTAAATGTTTTCCTCAAGTTTGGAAGCAACCAACAACATCATTTCCCTTTGCTGGCATCCATCGGAAAACGCTTCCAGTTTTTTTTTACAGATGCTTATTTTTAACTACCGAATGTCTTGCTAAATTGTTCCTCAACTGACTGGCAGCCAAGTATTACAGTATGTTTATCTACCAAATTTCTTGCTAAATTTTAACTCAACTGACTGGAAGCCGAGTAAGACATCGAAGTAGTTTGCTCAATGTAGACGAAATACGCGAATCAGTCAATGGACTAGCATCATTAGTGGAATTAAATGGAAATTACTATCCATCTCTTCACCAGTTTCTGACAAATTCGATATGGTTAGAAGTCACGAGCATATTCAAAGTATCGTGTTCTGAATAATGAGCATAAACATGAACATGAGCATGATTAACCGCGCACAGATGCTATTCCGTTATGGCCAGATCAGCTGTATTTAGACAAAGATGCCAACAGATGATGTATGAACATATATGTACAAGATACATCTGACATCCACTGGTTTGTTACTGAAAATATCAATTAGGTAATCAATGTGTCCCTTGATATGCAACGATTGATTACATTTTTTATCATAACTTATAAAGTATCTTAGCTGTAAGCGATATTCAACTAGTTAAACAATGTAGACAATGGCTTCCTCAAGTCTCTATCAAAATCATATTTATGAAAAATCATGAAGATAGAGCTGCCGCACGGCATGTTTTGAAGTAAAATCGTAAATGGCCTTTCCTACAGGTTCCCCCGAGGTCATGGATCCATTTTAAGTTTACAGTAAGGTTTGTGATGAAAAACCAAGAAGAAAAAGCTGCCACATGGCATGTTTTGAGTAAAATATAGAGTTAATCGCATCCAGGACCCTTTATCAGAACCTGTTTCAAGGAAATGGCCATATCTCAGTCAATGCAATGTCGATACTTGTAATCGATACTTCAATCTCTTGGTAAATATTTTGTCTTTACGTGCGTTTACTAAACAAAAAAATTGACAACGACATCTTGCACAAAATTTCATCACAAATTCAACATGAGAGAGCGCCTCTCCGGAAACCCGGAACAACTCCGATGTCCGGGGGCCATGACCAATTATGTTACCAAGATAAAAAACTACATATGTTTTCAAGTCGAATTCTTCTTGGCGAAATTAAATGGGATAATAAATATTTCATGAAGTTAGAGCACTACAAAATTGATCAAAAATTTCGCCTGTCCCGATCATCTTGTCTATCCCCTGTATATGTACAAAATACATCTGACATCCACAGGTTTGACACTGAAAAGAATAATTAGGTATGTTTTAATATCCTAAAGGTCCTGGTAAAGCTAAAAAACAGAGTAGATCATCAGTAGATCAGTAGATAGTTCGTGAGCGGTCCGATTTAAAGATTAACGGAGACCGGATGTACCAAAAACGCTTGGTGGGGGACGTCGAGCTACTGTGGTGACATCTGCCATGGCGCCTTAAAAAAATCCTCGACGTAATGCCACTAAATTGGCGGAGGATCTCAACGTATCGGTTCGAAGTCTTCGTCGGATCCTGAAAGATAAACTTCAGATCAAGCCCTACAAGATTCAGAAGGTTCGAAACCTTTCGGTGGGTCAACTGCTGAAGTGGGCTGCGGAATAAAAGTTGGAGAATATCGTGTTTACCGACGCGAAACTCTTCACAGTTCTTGAATAAGCAGAACGACAGAGTTTGGTTGTCATAAAGATCACGAACCCATGCCCGACCAGGCGTCAGAAACCAGCATCGATGATGGTTTGGGCCATAATCACCCGTGATGGCCGCACTCCGCTGGTTTTTGTACCTGAAGAAGTGAAGATCAACCAAAATACATATCGGAAACTAGTTCTACAGAACGTCGTCATTTTGATTCCAGGGATTGGGTTTTCCAATAGGACACTCTGGATTGCGAAATATTTTCCAGGGTTCATTTCGAGCTCGGAGTGGCCGGTGAGTTCGCTGAACCTGGACCCAATGGACTTCGCTGTTTGGAGTATTGCGGAGGCCGAAGTCTGCTCTAAAAAACATAAAGATTTGGAAGTCCTGATGCGACATCTGGCGGCAGCCTGGGATAAAATACCACAAGAGCACCTGCGGGCTACTTCCTCGACCGTTTGCGTCAAGTGGTTAAACTCAAGGGTGAACTTGACTTGTGTTGAACATGAGCAATAAATTTTCAAAAAGTGATTTGTTTTCAAGTGAAGTTATTTTGATCAATTTTCTGTTTGTTTCAACGTGGCACTTCATTTGCTGAGCCCTGTAGGTAATACAGTTGGTTTGAACAAACATGAAAACTTTTAACTTAAAATCAAAAACAGCAAAAATAAGAAAGATTTCAATTCTTGAAATAAATTTAAGCTTTAAGAAATCAATCTACTAGAGGCAACGCCTAACAGAAATTTTTTGTGAAACTGTCAATTGAAAAATTACCAATCGTCATACGTTATGTGCTTTTCAATATTGGATCATTTTGGAAAAACAAAACCAAAATATCATTGATAAATAAACCAGTTGGGCCTGCTCAAGTTTAAGTTGGGTTAGATACATGTAATAACGTTCCAGAATTAATGTATCATATTGCAACAGGAATGCAAAATGAGTCCCCAGCGTCCTATTATTACGTAAATCTGGCTCACATGAGGAGATGTTATGCACATCAGCGACACAAACCTTGTTTATTTACTTTTGCGGTCTAATAAGCAAAACTAAACATTTCGAGAAAACCCTAACAACTGCAGGGTAATCATTCAAGGCCGGTAGGTGAGAAATGTGTATCCAAGTATCTAATTCACTTGCTTGGAAACTGTGAACAAGAGGACATTAGACACCCGCGATTCAGTGAGGCGGAAACAAGCAAACCGGAATTGCTTCAATATAGTTAACTAGCTTGTCCATATTATTATTATTATTATTATTGGCAGTGCATACGCGTGAGGAGGTTGGCAGAATGGGTTGATGCGCGGTGATGCGATTAGTGCGGGATGGTCGGTGAAAGCCGATAGCCGCATTCAAGGTCAACAGCTTCAATACAGGAAAGGGGATTGTTATTATCCCGTAATCACGTACATGGGCGAATGTAACACGCTTGAATTCTGTTCCTAGCCTGGCTGACGGCATGGTTCTTTTTGTTCTAAATTGAAACATAACGAAATATTTAGAAAGTGATTCACTTTTTTTTTCATGAGAGACAAAACGACACACCAGCAGTAGATAACATAGCAAAGTAATAAAGAATGAAGTCATTAGATTTCTTGCGGAGTTTTGCGTTTGTTAGTAATATTATTGTATGGACAATAATGGTTTAAACAGTGATGATAACATTGTGTGACCATACCTATATCGCGACAACAACCGTCTTATCAAAAACCCCGTTTGAATAAAGACATTCGTGTTGTGATGAATGTTGATGTTCTGGTAACATGAACAGTAGTTTAATTACCATGTAAACAAAAAAGTTAGTAAAAATCTGGTTCTAAACTTACTGAAATCGTTGAAAGGCCATCATTCGATTTTTGGTATTTATTCAAACTCATTATAGAAAATGACCACAACGTAATTACTTCTATGACTGATACCGTCTGCTGGACCGAATCTTGTTCATTAGATAAACAATCACGTATGTTATCAATGTTGTTGATTACAAAAGACCAAACGACAAACGTGTAAAGTGATTCGCTTATCACATCTAATGAAAGGGAGTCCCAGTTCCAATTGTATTTGCTGTATACGGTGAGCTGTATTTGCTTATCTATTGCAACTAGACGAGAGATCTTGGGTGCTGTATTGTATTGAGTAATGCTAATTTGTTAAACTGTTAATTTCAAAACATATTGGAAACATACTGCTCTCAGAAAATTTCTATTTCATCGTTTCACTGAAAGAAATTATTGATAAAAGATAATAAAAGATGTTTTGGGAATGTTCTTAATAAAAAGAAAAAATTTTTGATTATTTCGCAACTGGTTTAAAAGTAGAAAAATGTTGTTGTTGTTTATTGTGAGTTTTTATATGATGATTTGCAGTTATTTTTTAGTTAATTTTTTACGGAATATGGAACGAATTTAAATATTAACGATGACGAACAGAATATTTTACCAGATCAATGATTTTACAAACAACTAAGGTAGAGAAACTTGCATTTGACTCTTTGACACTTCTTTGAGAACTTCAAATAACCTTCTGAAGCAATAATTTTTTAAATTACTCCTGATTATATGATTCTAGAAATTTTCCTCAAAGAACCCCTCGTTTTTCTCGTGAGTTTTGCTAAAATCTTCCTGTAAACCACTTCAATAATTTTCAGTTTAGTTTCTTAGCATCTTCTTATGCAATTGATGCCAATTTCAACTGTGAACTGAACTCCAGATCTTCCTCTAAATACTTAGCACCCTAAGCAAAACACTCAATTTCACTTCGCTTTTACTATATTTATAAACGATCCTTACCATTTGTTCCTAAATGTCGGTATATTTGACATTTTTAACCATAAAAATGTTGTTTCAGATTGGTTGTAAACAGAAGCTTTCGCTTGAGGTTAAACAGCCACATAGTTCATAATAAGCACGGAAAATGATTGGAAATTTGAGTTATATAAATATACTTATGAATAGCCGATAAGCTTATGCAGAAGTTTGTCATGAAATTACAAGTTTAACGTTTCAAAATACTACCTCACAATGCCCTCCGCTCAATTTCAAAAACTACTTCTATTCAATTTTCACAGCCCGCCGTGCGCTAACGGAACTATCAATACTTTCTCTTAACAACTTTGTTCTAGCAAAAAAAAAGTGCTGTCTACTCCTAGAGCCTCATGGAGATGAGAAATTATTTCCTTCTCAAACAACATCGTCTTATTTAGTATTTCCTGGCAGGCAACTATAATGGCACTGCAGCATACATGTCTTAATGGTTTAGCATGCGAAATCTTTGTTGTTTCTTAGATTTGTACCTTCAAAATTTTACACGTGAAATTTCACGTAACTTCCTCTTGAACGCGTTACCAAATCTTCTTCAGTAAAATCAGGTAAACATTACATGCCAATGAATTGTACGTCAAAAATCACGTAACATTTATTTGATTTTCATTTAGAATGTAAATAACGTGGAAGTCACGTTGCTCTTACATGAATTCCACGTATTTATTACTGGTTTTGACAGTGGATAAAAATTACGTACGTTTCACGTGGAAACAACGTGCCGATTTTCTTGAGTGCACCATCCTTGCAAAAAGAGAAATCACTTCAGAGCTGTGTAGTTCGTCTATTAGAGTACGGGCAACGAAAGGTTGTCCCTAATAAGGAGTCCTCTCACCACTTATGTGGTCCTTTGTTGTAGACGATCTTCTAAGAAGCTTAGAGGACAAACGATATAGTCATCATATTGAGGGGAAAGTTTCACAATATCATTTCAGAGAGAATGCAATGGGCCCTAAAATTTACCCAGTCTTGGTGAATTCAAAAGAGCCTTAACACCAATCTATCAAATGTAGTAGTTGAACCTTCCACTAGGAAATGGAAGTTGAACCTAAAAGCTTTTAAGCTAGGAGGATTAGAAATTCATCTTAGTGAAGAGGTTAAAAAGCTAGGAGTGATATTGGATGCCAAACAGAACCGGCAGGTTCATTTTAAGTGTGTGATCAGTGCTTTCTGGATATGCTCAAAAACTTCTCGCAGATAGTAAAATTTAAGGCCATAAATGATAGTGTGGATTTATGCATCCATAATTCATCGCAAATTAACGTAACGTTATGTGGTGGCCAAAAACAGAAGAGCCTACTGCACAGAAAAATCTATCAAAACTTCAACGGACCATTGCTATAACGGGACCGACTATAATTCCAACCGAACAATCACCAGAGCTGCTGCAGGTGATCGTTGGAGGATTCTTTCCGAACCACTAACCGAGTCCCTGGCCCCCCGCCGCCGTTGATTTGTTCCATGACCAGCGTACTAGTATCCCGGACCATAACGCTGTCATAGCGATGTAGGGATGGGCGGCCCAGTCGAACATGCGAAACCATTGATAACGGCACAACGGGGACCGGAGATGAGGCGACGGTGACGAATGACGAACTCATTGGGATAGCGAAGTCGCTATGGTACAAAGTCGAATGGTATTCCGAACCTGGCAACCAAGACGGCTACCTTACTGACTCCTGAAATGTTCAGGACGGAGATACAAAGGTGTCTGGATAAGGGCGTCTTTCCGGATGCCTGGAAAATTCAGACCTTAGTATTGTTACCAAAGACAGGGAAGCCACCACTGGCCTGTATATAAACCTGAAGCACAGCGGGTAAGGTACTCGAGAGGGTAATCCATAACAGACTGACAAAATACACGGAGGGTATAGGCTGTCTGTCTAACAATCAGTTTGGCTTCAGTAAAGGGAAGTCGACGGTGGATTCCCTTTTGTTAGCCACCAAGACGGTCGAAGTGATAATCCAGCGAAAAAGGCGAGGAGTCCGCTACTGTGCAATGGTTACCCTTGACGTGAGAAATGCGTTCAATAGCGCCAGTTGGGTGGCTATCGCCAACTCGCTCCAACGCCTTCAGGTTCCTGGGTACCTGTACAAGATTCTGGGAAGTTAGAATCGTGTACTGGTGTACAATACAGAGGTAGGCCAGAAACGTGTTCAGATCACCACAGGCGTCCCACAAGGTTCGATCCTGGGTCCGGTGCAATGCAACACGATGTACGTTGAGGTACTACGGCTTGAGTTCACGAACGGGGTGAAGATAGTCGGATTCGCGGACGACATAACCATTGAGATATGTGGTGAATCCATTGAAGAGGTAGAGCTAACGGCCTCGCACTCCATTGGCATTGTGGAGAGACTCCTGACCAGTGGGCCGGCATGGATCACCGCTTTGAGTACCAAGAGCTGTATGAGTAAGCTAAAGAGTACGCGCAGGTTTATGTGCCTAAGAGTGGTTAGTGCATACCGAACGTTATCACGCGTCGCGGTCTGCGTCCTAGCGGGGATGATGCCAATAGGAAAAGAGGATATAGAGCGCTTCGAACAACGGAACAAGAGGTATTCGAAAGACTACTAGAGGCGCATCTATGGTTAACAGGCAAAGAGCATGGAACAACTCTACCAAAGGTCGGTGGACCCACCGATTAATTTCGGAAATATCCGGGTGGGTTGCTAGGCGAGTCGGTGAAGTGAACTTCCTCTTAACGCAGATTCTGTCAAGCCACGGCTGCTTTAGACAATATCTGCACAAATATGAGCCTGTACAGTCCGCGGGAGTGCGCGGGAGTTGAGGAAACTGCGGAACATGTGTTCTTCGCATGTCCTCGCTTCTACGGCGCGAGATCCGCCATGATAGCCGTAAGCGGTTACGACACAACTCCGAATAACTTTGTCCAGAGGATGGGCCAAGACCGGGACATCTAGGACGCGGTATGGATAGCAGCCTCCCAGATTGTCCTCGATCTCCGAAAAAAAAATGGTGAAACGACAAACGGCAGGTCGCAGGGACCACCTAACAACTGAAGCCCTAAGTAGTTAGACATAGTGGGTGCTTATAAAGCACAATAGCCCCGTCCCGGTCGTAATACCGAAAGCTAGTTCCGGGGAGCGTCCAGCACCTAACCCACGGGTGGGTTTTTAGTGGGTCGAGGACCGATAATAGTCGAGTTATTAGTACGAGACACTGAAGAAGTCTGCACATTGTAGACGAAATACGCGTATCTGTCGAAGATAAGCAAAGGTAGTTGGAATTAAATGGAGATTAAGGCTTGCTTCATTTAGAATTGGAACAAACTTTTGCTCATATTGTGGCGCTCCTGGTGGACGGATTTTGAAGTTCTTGGCGCCCACGTATCGGGAATTTTGTCAGCTTCACGTATGTATTTTTGACATTCCGCAAATCGACTGTACTTTGTAAACAATCAACATGGAAGCCGAAAGAAGGGAAAAAATTGTGCACAGTTATTTGGAAAATCCATTGTGGTCTGCATCTAGGCTAGCTAAACAGCTGAAATTGCCCAGAAATACCGTATGGCGCGTTATCAAACGGTATAAGGAAACATTGACGACGATTCGGAAGCCTCAAGCCAATCGTCGGAGTGGAACTGTCGACCGGAAACTGCGTGGTAAGATTTTGAAGACGATTAAGAGGAATCCCAATCTGTCGGACCGTGATTTGGCCAGAAAATTCGGTGCTGCCCATAGTACCGTGAGGAGAACTCGACTCCGGGAAGGAATCAAGTCGTATCGAGCTATCAAACAGCTAAATCGGACCATAAAACAGAATAGTGTGGCCAAAATCCGTGCTCGGAAGCTATACGACCAGGTGATGACCAAGTTCGACAGGTGTCTTCTGATGGACGATGAAACCTATGTCAAGGCTGACTTCGGGCAAATCCCAGGTCTAAAATGTTACTGGGCAACGGCTCGGGGGTATGTTCCAGCCAAATTTAAATTTGTTTTTGTCGACAAATTTGCACGAAAATTCATGATTTGGCAGGGCATTTGCAGCTGTGGCAAAAAACGAAAGTTTTCGTTACAAATAAGACAATGACGTCAGAACTATACCAAAAAGAGTGTCTCCAAAAACGAATTTTGCCGTTCATTCGATCCCACGACCATCCCGTAATGTTTTGGCCAGATTTGGCAAGCTGTCATTACAGCAAAGTCGTTCAAGAATGGTATGCAGAGAAAGGGGTCCAGGTTGTTCCGAAAAATCTTAACCCACCCAACTGCCCCCAGTTCCGCCCTATTGAGAAATACTGGGCAATCATGAAAAGGAGACTCAAGGCAAAGAGAAAGGTTGTCAAAGACATCAATCAGATGGAGACCTGGTGGAATAAGATAGCTAAAACGATGGACGAAGAAGGTGTGCGCCGCCTAATGAGCCGTGTTACAGGAAAAATTCGAGAATTCCTTCGAAACCGTGACGAATAATTTTATCCGTATTTTTTCTTAAAAGTATGAAGAAAACGCTACATTTGTATAAAAAAAGATCTTGAATTCAATAATAAATAACTGAAATACAGGCAATTGTTTTTGTTCCAATTCTATCTGAAGCAAGCTTCACTAATTTTTCTTCTAATTTATAGTTACAAGTATTCCACTAAAAAGCTCAAACCCTCTAGGATTCATAGAAAAAATGTTTTGTGTAATGAAATAAATATGACACCTTTGTTGATTGACTAAAGACAGAGCAACTGCTGTACGGACAATGTGTTGATACAGTGTATGTTTTTTCATAACCTTTGTAGATGATGAGGGTTATTCCGAGAGTCGAAGTGACGTTTGTCACTTGGTGAAGTGAGAAAAGTCACCTGTAGTGACGTGACTCTCCATTTGATTTACCCAGAGAGTCACGTCACTGCAGGTGACTTTTCTCACTTCACCAAGTGACAAACGTCACTGCGACTCTCGGAATAACCCTCGATACATCTATCCGTATGTGTTTGTACCGTGGATCCTTTCAGTAAAACTTCCAGCATAGCTATCGAACTTGCAGAAGTTGGGAATGCGGTTACTTCCCAAAAAATTAAGAGACTAGCCCTAGTTTCCAATCGTTAGTCCATTCTCGAAGTTCCGATCCGTAATAACATTGCTTGTTTCCGTCACTTGTGCTTTTACGGCTGGCTTATAGGGCCTGCATCAACCCGATGTCTTACTTGAGGTCCATCGTGCACCGCACTATTAAGAGTCGTACGCTGGTACGAGATCAAAGATCAGCCGCTCCTCATGTAGAGAACAACCTCTCTTCCCTGTCGCCATATGAACAAGGTTCCACCGGGGTTGGTTACCCGATGTTCCCTATAGTTACTCATACCCCTGTCGGCACCGCAGGGAGGTCGGAATAGGAGTTACTAGTTAAAAGACTACGGGTCACAATAGGATCTATTTAATATCTGCATGTACGGAATGTATACTAATGGTACGCATTATCCCACCATTTAATATCCAAGGATACGAAGGATTTTGAAAAAAATCAGTTTTCCATTTGCTTAATTCCTATACTGCCGTTCTACGCATAACTGTCCCATGTTGCTTTTGGTCAAACTGCAGCTTTTTCAATATATGCATAATTTTTTAACTATACTATTGGATACAAACAAAAAATTATATACTTTGTTCTGAGTTTGTATCAAAAATACATCAAGTTAGATTGTCCCATGTTGAAATTCTAGGCATAAAAGTCCCACAACGACTTTTCTAAAGAGATCTTAGATAAAAAATTGATTTAAGTTTACGACATTCTTTGTAGGAACAACACGACACTCAGCATTGATAAGAGGCTTATATGCAAACTTAAACAATGCCTTTGACATGAAAACTCTACTAAACAAAGACCAAGGCAATGGTTACACATGGCTCTTCAACTTACTACCCAAACGACATCAAACCCGACGAAGCGGAGCACCCGCTGCTACACAATAAGTATGTTAGGTATAAATGAGAAAGAAGCGAATTAGATATTAAGTACACTTGTTTTTGACTCAGGATAGGTATAGACAAACTAATAATAAGATAGGTATAAACAACATAATGATAGGTAAACGTTTTGTATTTAGAAAATAGTATATATACGGCAGGTGGCGAAGGTTTTCTTTCAGTCGAGTTATTAGTACGAGACACTGAAGAAGTCTGCACATTGTAGACGAAATACGCGTATCTGTCGAAGATAAGCAAAGGTAGTTGGAATTAAATGGAAGATACTAATTCTTCTTCTAATTTCTAGTTACAGGTATTCCACTAAACAGCTCAAAACCCTCTAGGATTCATGAAAACATTGACATTAAATTGTCTATATAAGACACTATTTGCAATTGATAGAACTGTGTTTCTAACGATGATATGGTGATAAAAAAATAATCAGAATCATGATAGGAGCACAAACAATAATGCACATGGTATGTCTATTTGAAAACGTTAATTCTATCCCCAACGATCCATCAATACATCATGCAGTGCGACTGATATGCCCAGAATTTTCTGCTGCAAGGCAAGATTCTACGCATGTCAGTCCCACTGAGTATTTTACCTCGTATTTTACATACAAAAATAATCTTATTGTTTGTAATACCACAGATTCCATCGAAACTCAGCGACATCTTCAAATGCCAATCATAAATTTTTGGGTTTTGCTACGAATATTACCAGCACTACACAATAGTGATGCAAAACATAAAACGCTTTTTTCTCAACTACATGGGACAGTTATGCGTAGAACGGCAGTATACTTCTACAGACTATTAGACGATTAGTTCTGTATTGAACTTGATTTACATAATTCAAAAACAACTGGAGCAAACTATGTAATTTAACAAAACTGATCCCATAGAAGTCAAAACTTTTGCAAAATCAATTTCACCTTCTACTGAGAACAATCCGATTGTTTTGCACAATTGGCAGTCCTTGAGCTCCTGACGATCAATGCCGAAGACAACAACTTCCAAAATCACAGGATCTTGAGATATTGTATGTATCATATGTATGAAACTATGTATGCTTAGCGCCTCATAAGTGGAGAACTCATGATTAAAGGCAGCTCCAGATCGAACATTGTTTGCTCACTTGTGCCGCCTAGTAGACACATTATAAATTATATCTACTACTAAACTTTCATGATCACAACAAAACAATCCTAGTGGAATTAATCCGACCCTTATAAGACAGCCCTTGAGCTTCACAAGAATGCCTTAGGAGTCTTTATCCTTCTAGCTCTTCAGCTTCTTGAAGCAAAGAAGTTTAGAAAAAAATGCTCACTAGCACCACCTAGTGACTGAATTCCAAGTAAATATGTATACTATTAGGTAGCACTTGATGATCAAATCAAATCAGGTAGCACTTGATGATCAAAAACTTTTCGGAAGACTTCATCTTTCTAGCTCATCAGGTTCTCGAAAAACAGAAACTCTAAAAAAATGGTCACCAACACCACCTGGTGAACGAAACATGACTCAATCTGGCTACTTACAGGTAACTCTTGATTATAAAAAGAACTCTCCCGAGTTCATCCAGAAGTTTTGAGATATGTTTGCTCACTAGCACCACATAGCGGACGAATTCCAAATATATCTGGCAAGCTAAAGGAGGTACATCAATCATCATATAAAGCACAACATGGTTTGTTCGTTAGCCATCATTATGGAATTTATAAATTGGTTACATTTCGATTAGAAAGTTTCCTCGATCACGAAACGACTTTTAATGAGACTGCTCAAACCGAACCACTCTAAATGACTAATCAATTTCCACCCATTTCAATTTACATATGATACGCCAGTTGTCCAGCTATCAATTTTACTCCACATTTGCAGCCCACAAACAATTGGCTCTAATTACTCATTTGTTCTTCATTTCCTTCCATCTCATCGACAGGAGAACCTTGGCGGCAATTCACGGACAGCCATGCTCGCAACGATCTCACCGGCGGCAACACATATTGATGAAACACTAGCCACGCTTCGCTATGCCTGCCAAGCGCGAACCATCGTCAACCGTGTCAAGGTCAACGAAGATCCACACGATCGGATTATCCGCGAACTGCGTGCCGAAGTTGAGCGGCTGCAGGTCCTACGACAAGACTACGAACGACAAAAGCGCCTATCGGCCAATCAACAGCAGCATCAACAACCGAGAAAAATCATCATAGAAACTTCGGTTGATGACAGCGAGGTCGAAGCACTGCGGCAGCAGTTGACTGAAACGGAACAGGAACTGGTCAAAGCTCAAAAATCGTGGAGGGAGAGACTGCTGGAGGCGGAGGACGTGCGCCGAACGGAAATGAAATTACTCAAGCGAAAGGGTCTTGCCCTGGAACTGTCGGCAGAGCAGAAAGAACCATGTTTAGTCAATCTGGCTGCTGATCCCATGCTATCCGGAACGTTGCTGTACATAATCCCAGCCGGCATAGTGAAAATTGGACGACCCTCATCGTTCTCAACGCCGGATATTATACTGGAAGGACCACTTGTATCACATCATCATTGGTCAGTTTCGTATCATGTATTGCATTATATCTCAACTGATAAAAATCTATTTCTTTTGCCCCACTTTAGTTCAATCGAAAACAGAAATGGAAAACTTTATCTCACTCCGGAAGATGCTGATCAGTACGAAACATTTGTCAACGGTGAACTAGTTCGCGAGCGACACCAGCTGTGGCATAATGATCGAGTGGTTATCGGCGGGTCGCACTACTTTCGCGTTTCGAACCCGCTCTGTCCAAATCGCAATAAGCAAATCGTAAGTGCTGTCTTCTATGATAGATTATTTAAGCGTGTTATTTGGACGAAAACTATGTTGGAAAAGTTGCTAGAAGAGTACACTTTGGATTATCTGTGGTAATGACAGTCTTTTTGCCGGATAAAAGTAATTTTCTGAATAAAATTGAATACACACGCTGAATGTTAGATGATCTATTAATATTAAACTATTAGTTGAAGCACATAGCTGAACTCCAAAGAAGATCAGAGAAAGTATCATTTGAAAATAAGAAAATTATTCCAACAAATTTGTGAGTTGCATGCTATAATCAACATTTACCTGGATCCTATGCATAAATATTCTTTCCTATTCATTTTTTGTCATTTCACAGATGGTCGATTTCCAGACGGCCCATCAGGAAATCTTGCGCGAACAGGAAAAGCGCCTGCGCCATGAGCTTGATGCCGAGAAGCAGGCAGCTATTTCGCGAATTGAAGCCGAGCGCATGGATCATGAGCGACAGTATGAAGAGCGGCTGGCATCACTAGAACTGGAAAAGTTCAAGTACAAGTGCCGCCAGGAGCTGCTGGAAACGGAAAAGGAAGCGATGTTAAAGCACAGTACTGACGAAGAGGGTGAAGCTGCCCTAGAATTTACCCCCTTTCAGTCGAACTTGGCTGATGAGATTCGAAAAATTATGGAACGACCTAGCGAAGAGAGCTTGCATCAAATTCAGCTGATGGTCAAAGAAGCCACACAACGATGCAAGGATTTAGGACTGGAATTAGAATTTCAGCAATCGCAAGTATTGGACGAGTTGGGAATATTTAGGGCAGTTGTCAATATCTACGATAAGACTAGCGGCATGCTAGCTGAGTGGCTACCAGCACGCTTGGAGTATTGGCTAGGAGTGGTGAGGGATAGAGAAGATCTCAGCAAAGATAACATTTTCGAAAATTTCGACCTTGAATGGAAAGCCAACGACGAGGAACTCAGCCAGCCACTGAACGATTCCCGTAGCTCCCGTAGAATATCGCTTAATCTGACTTCTGTTAAAGATGTAATTTTGAAAAGAAACAGCCCAGCAAAAAGTCCCCACTAAGCCATGCCAGAAGGTCGGAAAATCTGTTCAAATCTATGTTCAAACTTGGCAATTCCAATCCTAGTAGTGCACGAAAAGAGTTGTTTGTAAACGAAGATCAACCAGACCCCCGACTTCGTAATAACGAAAACGTCCCACAAAATCAACAGTCTCCCTCACCAACCAAGCCTCTTCGCTTCGGAATGAAGGCCAGCAAACAGTTAAGGGACATTCAGGTGGCAACCGCCAAGCTTAGGAAACTGTGCGAAAAGTATCACCGTAGCAATCCCCAAGATGACAGCATTTGCACCATATTTGATACGAACGACGGAAACCGGTCAGTGGAGCACATGGCTAGGGATTTCCTTCAGTCCGTAACGGAAATCGAAAGTGCCGTACAGGATATGCGCTTTGTGCTAACGGAGCAAAGTGCTAAGCAGACGGCCGAAGACGAGCAAGGCAAGACGTCCAAGTCGGTAAGGTTTCTGTTAGATTAGGGTCGATTTGTGCAGCGGTGAGCAGTGATGAATATGCGTTTAAAGGCTCGACTTGCTTGCATTCTTTGATATAGATAGTATTAACCAGTTATATACTTACTAACATTATTTATTAGCTTTACTTCGAGACGTTTTTGGGAGGTATTTCGAATACATATTTTAATAAATAATTATTACTGTGAAACGTAATACAATGTATCCATCGTGATTTTGCTCGTCAGCAGACATGGTTTTAGTGTGAAAGAAATTTCTTGTTGGGGATTTTGCGTTCTTTTAATATTGAGACTATATACAGTGGTGATAATAACAAAACATGTGAGCATTCCTCGGGAAGTAATCTATCTTAAACGCCATCATAATATAAATGATGTGATGATGTGATGTGGTAAAAACCCACCATCAAGGATTACCTATGACTGCAGGACTATTCTCAACAGGTTGTTCTGAGAGAGGTTGTTCTGAGTCGATCTCAGTGAGGACCTTCGAAAGACTACGACCAGAAGGCCCCGTATCTTCGCATGACAAGGGACTGGCGACTCACGAATCCTTGTCCAGTCAACAAATTCTACGACTGCCTTGTAACCAAAAACGTTATTACACATCTATCAGTTCAACACAGAAGACATGAACTAATACCTTCACTTTCCATTGACCTTCACTCCAATTCTTGACCAACAATAGAATAGGGCCTATGAACATTTGTTAACATACACTTCTGGGCCTTTTTTCTCGCAAGCCATAGGCTACACACGCAAATCTATAGCATCATCGTGGTATTGGTATGGCTTAAGAGAAAAAAGGCTCAGAAATGTTTGTTTACTAAAGTTGATAGCTCCTATTCTATTGTTGATCGAGAATTTACATCAATTTCACGATACAAACGTCCCAGTTTATACGTGCATCTAATTAATACATGCTATTAATCGTTAACACTGAAGTTACTTTTTACACAGGAATGAGTGCTATGGAAAAAAATTACTTAAAAAACTGAGTAAATTCCTGAATCCGCGTAAAAACCCGTAATTTACAGAACCTTCGTAACAAACGAGAAAAGTTAGGTTTGAGACGCGTTTTTGATCAAATTTAAGCGAACGGTATCTACTCGCGTGAATAACGAAAACCGCGTATTTTTTCCGCTAACTACGTCAAATTCCGACAACCCCGTAAAAAATTGCGAAATAAGCGACTCTAGTGTATTATCATGTATGTTGTATATCTTTTCAAAAGGTGCTAAGTAACAAAAGTAAAGTGATTCTCTCCTTTCTTAATTTTTTTTTGTTAATACGAAGCCATTATAATAGTTTCCATCGGTTCAATCGGTACAAATCGAAAGATGGTCTTGCTGTCATTTTTCAGTATTTTTTTCTAATTTTTCCTTCATATAAACCTGTTGGAAACCAAGACAAATCAAACAAAAAAGAAATCAAGTAAATCCATCGTGTCGTTCGTGAGTGATGCTGTCACGAAAATGATTAATAAAAATTGTTAAGACAAAAACGTAAATTTCATGGCTATACTGAATCTTCGATTCAATTACCACATTTATTTCTGTTTTTATTTGTACTAGTAAATGTGCTGATATTTTGCAAATTTCTACTGTTGCTAATAAAATAGCATTAAAAATGAGGAAGGATCTCACTAAAAAATTTACAATTTACAACGCTTGAAATAACTTACCATAAAAGCATATCAGTCTCTATGCTGCATCATAATATCAAAGAATAATACTTTCAAACGCATATTTCATTTCTTGTTATTCGTATAGGACTCATTTGCTTGTATAGGCTGGTCCAATATTGAATGGATCAAATACTTTAATGCATATACTGTGCTGGTTCTTTACAAGGTCTCTCTTTTCTCATATAAAAAGATACTATAAAAGACACAATTACTATTTCTACAACTTTCAATTTCGAATAATGTACATAGAATTTTACACTAGAAAAATTCAATTACTTGACCATGTAAAAAGCAGCTACAGTTAGTCAATGCACTTCCAACCGTTTACTTACCGAAAAACCAACCTACCTCTTGACATAACGTTTGTCAGGTGGACCACAACTTACAACGATGCAAATGCGAAGCTGAAATAGCATAAAAAATATCGTGAAGGGATGTTGTAATATAAAATGATAATTACAATTATATTTGTTATGTCTGAATATCTGCTGATCCTGCTGCAATTGTAGACGGACTTGCACTATCATAATCACGAGGGAGGAAAACAATTCAAAATTACTATACAATACTTGGGACTCCGTGGATGATCGGACATCGCCTTTGTGCGGATGCCACCTAATGTATAGTTGACGCGATACAGCGTTTCTTACTCAACCACTGGATGCCAGGACAGACGCTGTTTGAGCCACACCTCCTTGGTGGACAGACGCTCGGCACGCACCTCGCCAATCTAGCTGAAGTCAGAAGGAGAACAGTGCCCTATAGACACTCAAGTAATAGACCGGACAACGTGCCGCCATGTTGTATCCAAAACGAACATTTCCATACGATTTGACAGTTGTTTTGGATACATCGACTCACGTTGTCCGGTCTATTACTTAAGTGTCTATACAGTGCCCAGGCTGCACTACCAGCTAAGTACGCAACCCTTAGCTGCGGTCTTTGTCATCCCTTGACCCATAGAAGCATGAGGTAGGAACTTGTGAGGACTAGAGCTATGTTGCGGGGACGCACGTTCCATTCCAGTAGTCTACCTACCATTTTGCAGCCCACCATAATATAAATGTATTCAAACGCCATCTCGATTTGAGATTACTTGCTCAGTGGCCAACATGTCGCACAGTATCATATGTCACAATTCCGGATAGTTCGAGCGCGGGAAAAAAGTATAACATGTGATGGTTAGTATTTAAGTGGAAAAGATAATAGATAATCTGAAGAGTATGTATTGTTTATCAACCGTGTAAAGTTAGAGGTTATTTTTCTTATTATTTATGTTTCCTGCAACCAACTGCCAGTATCTAGAACTAGATTTTAGAGGAAAATACCATAACCGTGCCAAAGTGAATTTTGATTCAGTGTGCAGGCTTAGTTTGTAAATTAATCAGTGCAAGAAGAGTGTATTAGACACAGATATCATGTTACTACCGGAAGGTTTCCGACACGCTGGGTTGACGTGGACGAGTGCCGACGGCAGCAGCTGCGGTCCAGCAGGACTTGGCCATCTGGGATATCAAGGGGAGCTGGTTTGCAAAGCAATAAATAATTTATTTCTACCATATTTTGAAGACAATATCCAATATCCTGGTTGCTATTATTTTGTCTATTTTGTTTTTCTTTGTTTTACGTTATGCTTATCTCTTTTCAGTAATATTGGAGCGACTCTTTGCTTTTGGCGATAAGTGCTACATATTTTCAGCGTATCGTTAACCAAAACGAACCCTGCTGCTAACCTGTCCTCAACTGTGATTTTTCGTGGAAGTGCAGAGGATTTCTGCATTTTTCAGAGGAAAAAGCGAATATCATGTCAACACGTTCCTTCCCATTCCCTAATTGACCAGTATTCGGGCACGGCCGGCGCCGGTATTGCTGTATAATGGGTCACCAGTTTTTACACATTGAAGATGTATGTTAGTCCCAAACATCATCTGTTGGTTCTTTGTGCAAATACAGCTGATCTGGCAATAACGGAATTGCATCCGTGGGTGGTCAATCATGCTCATGCTCATGCTCAAGATAATAGATAAATCTGAAAATTTTACATGCTTATTTGGCAGTTTATAAAAATTGTCGATGGATTTACGGTTGTCTGTGAGCAAAAGGAAGTATTTAAAACTGCTAAACAAATTATTGTTGCCCATTGTTTGTTTACAAAAAGCATTATCACAAGTTTCGGTTTTTGTAAACAAACAAAAAAAGAAATCGCAGAAACCATTGGCTGCTCACAGAATATGGTCACAAACGCACTGTAATACCAGAAGAAATCAGAAACACGCGAAGGAATAGGAAGAACAATGCTAGGGATGACCACCGGATACTGAATTTGGTGGAAAATGATCCTTTCACTACATCTACAGCCATAAGGAATTATTGGGTTTTAGACCCATACTGTATACTAAAATTCATTTCACGAAAAAAAGTAACAGGTTTAAAAGTGCAGTCTTTATTGAAATCAAAAACCTATATCAAGGGATTTATTGTTTTTGGCTCAAATCAATCTGTAAAAACACATTTTACAAATATCGAATGCGCTAAGTTTGGCACACATTTAATTTAGAAAGTTCAAATCGAGTGGGAAATAAGCTCATGAAGGTACTTTGAATCCGACTACCAAAAACGAGACCGAAAAGACATCGATGGCAACTAAATGATGAGATGATGGGAACTAGAAAATGAGAAATAAGATTAGTAATTTCCATATAATTTCAATTACCTTTATTGCTTATCTTGACAGATACGCGTATTTCGTCTACAATTTACAGACTTCTAAAGTGTCGTGTACTAATAAACGTCGAGTATTAGTACCCGACACTGAAGAAGTCTGCACATTGTATTCGAAATACACGTATCTGTCAAGATAAGCAATAAAGGTAGTTGGAATTAAATGGAAATTACAAATTTTTCTTCTCATTTTCTAGTATCGGTTAGAGAAGCTGAACATCATCACGCCGGTCGATTATTCGGATTGCTCCGCTCCGGTCGTCGAAGTAATGTAATGTGTAATGTGATAAGAACCCACCATCAGTGCAAGGATTATCTATGAGGCTATGTCTGCAGGACTGTTCTCAGCAAGTTGCCCCGAGAGAATAGCCTACATGATGGCTTTTTGTAGCAGGGCCAGTCGATCTCACTGAGCACCTTCGGAAGACTACGACCAGAACGCCACGTGTTTTCACATGACAAGGGACTAGCGATTCCACGAAACCCCCTAAAATCCCAATTATATAGTTGTTATAGGAACAGTTTTTTACCAAAATTATGGTTTATAAAAAAAAATTTAAGATACAAATTGTAGGAAATTTTTACTAGTAAATGTACTGAGAATTTTCTACTGTTCCTAATCAAATAGTTGTTTAAAATTTCAATAACTTACCATAAAATCATACCAGTCTCTATGTTGTATAATTTGTTCAAAGAATAAAATTTCAAACGAATGCTTGTTATTCGTATAGGACTCAGGATATGCTTTTATAAGCTGATAAGGTCTTATTTTTCTCATATAAAAAAAAATTAAGATATCATAAAAGCCAAGAATGCTATTTATGCTAATTTCAAATTTGAATGATGTAAACACTCACGGGCTCGGTTAAACATTTTGCCGAATTAACTCGGCAAAAAAAAACGATGCCTAATCTCAGCATCACTTAAAACTGAAATATCAGGTAACTAAATTATTAAATCGATTCTCGGCAACACAAGGTGTCAAGCACAAACGTTAACCAAACTTCAACCGCCCTCAGCTGCCTATCATGCCGAAATAGCGATGTAGCTGTGTTGTAAGTCGAGGCTTGGCTTTTTATCTGTCAACCGCCATGTGCCATATTGTTCTTATTCGCAAGTGGAGTAAGCCGTATGTTGTTTGTAGAAAAAACATACATTTATTGGTATTTCATCAATTACATTGATAAAACCTCGTCAGCAAGTCTACGCCAATTAACCCGTCTGATGGCTACTTCTCTCCATCGTCGGTTGCGCCCCACGCTCTCCAAGTCTTGGTTTACCTGATCCGCCCATCTAGCTCGCTGTGCTCCACGCCTTCGTGTACAGCCGGATTCGACGCTAACATCATCTTTGCAGGGTATTATCTATAGGCATGAAATATTCAATATATCGCTGGAAATCTAATTCAAAATTTCACATATTTACACACAATTTAACCGAAATCTCGGTTAACCTCATTTCTGTTAGTTTCGAATTTTAACCGATGTATCAGTTTGCTCACGCAAACCGAGATTCCCAGCTAACTACAGGTATACCTCGATAGTACGTACATCGACTTTCTCTCTTCAAATTGCAATTGTATAGAGACTACTGGTTGCATCTGAGATCTAATACAACCAAACGAAAGAACAACATTTAGCTTTTTCTTTTGGTAGTATCAGATTTCCGATCAATCTGTAGTTTTTATGCAGTTGTAATTTGAAGTGTTTGTTTTATGTTAACCGGCCAGTCTTTTATGAAAAAAGTAACTGAAGTTCTTAAGTCCAATTTTAATGTATATGCTATGCCGAAATGCTTAATAACAAAGAGAACCTTAGTTTTGGAATGCAAAGATGATTCCAAAGCGTGCTTAAAATAATAATTAAATGAAAATGAAAAATAATATGATATGATTTACCGGAACGGGAATTGGTACACGATCTTCAGTCGCACCCCCTCACTACGCTATTGACAACATTGCCCAGGCTGGGCCATTCAGCGTCTCCATGTTTCAGCTGGCAGTCTGTTGTGATCATATGACTCGTGGAGACGTGACTTGTGAGGACCAGAGGTCTATCGCACCCTCCTTCGAATATGTCAACTCACCAATTGAAGCCCAAATGCCTCTGCTCACGGGTCTACCCAAACGTTTTTTGCCCTTCATACAGGAGCTTGATGATCACAAACAACAATAGAATTCTGATCAAATCGTTTTTCAGATTGTTCCACTGCTATGGAAAGTTACCTTGCTACAATAGATAGAAGTATTGCAACATCATTATCATCATCAGGTGGGAAATAGGTGGGTTATTTTTTCTTTCAACGGATCAATTTTTGCACAATTTTTTTTCAAATTTTATTCTTTATAGGTACTAAGGTTATACACTACTCAAAAAAAAGGTAAACTAACCATTCAATTGCTGATATATTTGAAGTGCTTTTCTCTCACATTTAAACGTTTAATTTCACGCATTCGCACACGTCATCTTTTACTGTAGCAATTGCTATCATACTGACTGATTTATAAGCAAGTTTCATAATGCACAGTGCAATTGCAATGCAATGCATGCAACCAATTATTTCGGAATGAAAACATAAAAACCTTCGTACAAACGGTAAAATCAAAACAAACGAACAGGGCAGGGTTCTATAACGCTAGTTTACGCTGGATGCGTGTTTTGGTGTCGATGCTTCCTACGACAAAAGATACTGACGATGATGGCGACGAGGTTGCAGATGAAAAAGAATCTTGCTCGTGCTGCTGCTGTGATCCATGGAAAACAAGAAGCACTGCTGCAAGTTGCTATTCTAACCCTAGTGCCCAGTTGATGCCCTGAACGATGAACAAAATCAACGGTTGCCATGCAACCAGCCACCGGATCCAGTCCAAAAGTTGACCGTATAGTACGTGAGGTCGTTCCCATCTGAAATGCAGCGGTCGTTGATGAGTTGTGTCGGTAATATACTAAACATATAGAACTTACGGATTGCAGAACATCTTCTTGAGGTCCACCTTCTCCTTACAGTAGGGACAGGTTTGCTTTTTCCCAATAATGCACCAACCTCGTATGCAGAACTCGTGGAACACGTGATCACATGATAACTTATATGTATCTTCAATAACACCCGTCTCGTTGACTTCCGTCAGTAGTTGATTACCACATACGGCACATACGTTTCTTTCCAGATGGCGCGTTGGGATTCCCTTGGGTGTGTAATACTGAATCAAAATATACATTGTTAATGAAAATTACAAACTACCTAACAGATCAATCAAGGCAAAGTACCCCAATATGTGCAGCCATTTTGTCAGTGCAAATTTCCGATACATCCCGTCCAAGCACTCCGTAGTAGAGTCCATAGAAAACAAACAGTAGCCCGACGTCCATCCACACATTCGGAGCATGATTGAACACAAAATTTAATCCAAAGAACGTAAACATCATGATGATGTAGCCGATGATTCCCAGACCATAGCTTAGTTTGTAGATAAAATAGAACCATTTGTATACTAAACGCGGTGTGGTGCCAGCCACTGGTTTCCTCATTGCTTTGCGCATAACCAGCCCTGTGATGCAGCTGAATATCAGCCAGAAGAAAATAAATCGCCAATATTGACTCCTTAGACTCAGCACGAATGGTATCAACCACAGAGCCAGTAATGTCATAAGCTTGAAAACATAAAGATAACATTAGTAAAAAGTGCTGACTATCACATATATATACGCATAGTTTACCGAGTAGGATTTATAATGCCTTTTCTTCCATTCGACTAGCACAACCTGAGCTATGATGAGGGTGACGAGCAAGATAACAACCATCTCAGCGTGCATAGATTCATGACCTTTATGCTTTTCGTGAAGCTTCATATGTGCGATCCTGAAAAACGATCATAAATGGAACTATCAAAATACTGTCTATAAAGCACATAATAATTTAAGTTCGAGTCGACGACCCAAAGCCTAATAGCTTCAGATAAGGATCGATAAAAGAAGGGTGGGGGCCGCTGAAAGCCCAGCACAAGCAGCTTTATTTATCAACAAATATATCTGCTTTCTACACTGGGGTACCTACCTCATCTTTTCCTCTGGCGTGAGATCTTGAAAAGTCTACAATAATAAAACGTGGAATTTAGTGAAAATCTATCCTCTGATCGGTGGTCATGTGCATCATCAATATTTTATTGGATGATGCATGCGTACCTACTAATATGTTTGTTCCCCTACCCCGTAGTAGTGGGCTTACCTTATTTAACATATCGACCGGCTCGTGAAGATTCATTTTGACTGTTTTCGATAATTTCTGCGACAGCTAGCTTAATGATTTCCTCTTGATTCCTTCGACTTCCACCAGTGTAGCGCTCCCAGCTGATTAAGCTAATTGGATTAATTCGCGTGTTTTTTTTCTTCACTATATCGAATCCATATTTCAAATCTCAAACCACTCTGTCATCGTCTGGTACTATTGGTCTGCGGTGCAAAGGACAATAACTTTTTTTCCTTCTTCAGGTCCAGTGGCTAGTCGTCACTCTTAACTACCTATTAGCCGCTATGTTTTGAATACGTCTCCTCTCAACCCCACCAGTCAAAGAAAAAAAAATAATCAAGGCCACCTTTAAAAGAGCGCATAAGTGCATATGAACGATGGTTTCACATTCGAACAAACACTCACATATGAAAGTTTGAGAACAATAAAAAGTAAAGTAATGTATAGTCTATCAGACATCATCAGCAATCTGCAGGATATTAGTTTTATTTCAAGGGAAAACGATAGATAAAGCCACTGCTAAGAAAAGCAATTTGGTCCTAATTAAAAGTTGGCATTGAAATAATGACTGTTCATTACGCTGTCACATGATTTTTGACAGTGACTGCATGCTCAGCATTGGAGTGGGATTTTGGGGTTGCAAATGTAGAATAATGCCTTGTTCAGACTACGCAATTATAACAACAGCCCCACTGTGGAGTTTAACAACCTGTACCTGGCGAACCAGCCGTAGATGCGCGATCTCCTCTATAGGTGACTGGCATTGACTTCTATTTGCATAATCTCAAACTTGTTATAGGTTAAATGAAAATTTCAGTAAAATTCAATAAATACAAATACTAAAGCAGTAATCAGTATAAATAATGCATGAGTTCCATTGCACTCACAAATGAATTTCATAAGTTTATACAATGAAACCTATATGGTTGCCATAAGCAAGACATTAGAAGTGATTGTGACAACAATCATAGCAACAGGCTTAATAATGCACCAATGGTGGTATTAAAAATATGACGAGTACAATAAACTTAAACTTAAATAGCAAACCACAACACACTTGTTCATAAAGGTCAACATTTCAGAAAAATATGACGTGAAGCGTCTGCGCAGAGTTTACCGAGGGAAATGGTTGTCGAACATTGTCGAGACTCTATTAACCCTTTATAAGGCCGTGACAACCAAGCAAGGAATTAGCACATACTATTATGGAACGCAATGCTTACGGTGATTAGTGAATACGAATATTTTTCTTTTAAAAAAATATGCAAAATTGTAGGTGGCAATATAGTTGCCACTGCCCGTTAAGTCGAAAAATATTGGTGGCAATATAGTTGCCACTGCCTGTGAAGCCAAAAAATTGAAAACGTTGGTGGCAATATAGTTGCCACTGCCCGTTAAGCCGCAAAAGGTAGGTGGCAATATAGTTGCCGCTACCCGTGCAGCCGAAAAACATCAGTTGCAATATGCAGGAAATGCTGCATCAAATGAAAAAGCGATTCCACCAGTAGACATATGAATAGAACTGCAGAACTTGACTCAGAAGATCTGAAATTGTCCATCTAATTTAAAACATTTTCCAAAATGCCATTTTTAATGGCCATTTTAGCTAATTTTTGGCCACTGCTTAAAAATTACAGTTTTCTCGAGAATAAAAAGCTTTAAAACTTGGATTTCTTTTCAAACACTATTTAAAAAAAAATATAACCTCTTGGTATCCTGAGTTGGTTATCGACAAAAAATCAAAGATAGGGTATGTGTCCCTTGACCCAGCCTATTATGCAACCATCGATCACATTTTTTATTATAGCTCATAAATTTTTTAAGCTGTAAGCGAGATTCAACTAGTTAGACACTTGCAAAGATATGTTTGATAAGACATTTGGTAGCATGTTTCACGAAAAGTTACACAACACTTTTTATAAAGTCAGAAACATTCGAGGGATATGGATTTAATGTCGGTCTATAGGCACCAACTTGGGTCTAATCGTACGTGGATGCAAGTTCGTCCCATTCGATAGATCTGTTATGAAATGTTGTCTATGAACGATTTTTTTTCTGATTTTCTGATTCAAAGCGTTGTCAGCTGTATTCTCTCTACCCAACAAACAATTTAACAAATCAAACTTAAGTAAAACTGCCTCGAAACACTTAAGTGATGTTCATATATGATTCATTACCCGAATAAAAATTTACATCAGGCTGATGTCTGATTTCAATGTCTACATCAACATGAAATTCAAATGTACATCTTACGTTGAACATTAGAGATCAGATCGATTTCGCTGTATTTAGGCAAGGTAACATGATGTTAACATCAGACATTTTCAAACAATTTTTTTCTAATCCAATGTCCCTTTGACGTCATGATTTTGACATTCAAATAAAATGTTTTTCTGATGTTTTAAGATATCAAAGCATATTGATGTTTTCAAATGTATTTGAATAAAACAGCACAGTCAAAGGATTTTTGATGTTTTCAGATGTATTAAAGGTTATGAATAAACATCTTACATATGTTTTCAAGTGTCGATTTTATCCAATAAAAGAGATGATGTATGATGCATTCAGATGTAGAAAAACGTGACGGTGTATCATTTCCGGATGTTTTCAGTTGTAGATAATAACATTAAAACCAAATAATCTGAAAGCATCAAAATCACATGTTAGGCTAAGGTAAATTTTTATTCGGGTGTTGAGTAAAGTATATAAAGTAAATATGCACCAATATCGCCAAAACATATACGATTCACACTTAATTTAATCGTACCGGATATTTACCGATATTTTATGAGTACAAAATTTTACATCTTTAAGAACATGGATTTCAACGCAATGTGTGATTGCTATGACACAAGATGTATTCTGGCTTATTATGAATACAACATTTTACTTCACAAAGACCTTTGATTCTATTGTAACGTTTCATTCTTATGTTGTAAGAAGTTTTTTAATGCTGTAAACCTGCAGTCTTTTACAGTAGAATGAAGTTTATTTCTAAGGTAACGGCCAATTATAATGTCATCAGATGTGTTTAGATGTCTTAGGTACACAACATTTCACACATACATAACGTTTGATTGTAATGTAATTTTTGATTCTAGTTTTATAAGACGTGTTCTGATGTTAAATTTAACATCATCAATACGTTTGTTTTTAATGCGAAGTTTAAATATGTTGTATTTATATGTACCTAGGCGTTATTTTGAACTCTGATCATATTTAGAATACGACAACCCACATTCAAATTTAATGTTTGGAAGATGTCTGCTAATATTTTTTACATCACCATTTCTATTCGGGTAGTCATTCAATAATGAAACCATTATAATTCACTACACAATGATTTTGTTCCTTCGGTTTGTGTTTAGATAAGCCACTTGAATATAACTTCTACAAATTCATGCATTTCACTTTGAAATTTATCAATAACAACGTTTTTACTACGTTATTGATACAACCGGCCACAGTTGGAATATACAAATTAAATATGTCGCCAACATTGAGTCTACGATTTTCTTTGTAAAATCATTGTTATTTTTTAGCTATGTGAACAGCTAGTTTGTAATGTGTAACTATTTTCTGTACATCCAGACTGCATTACTTGATTTATCGATTCAATTAAGCCAAATATAGATCACTTGAAGATCGTGTGTATCTGTTCAGCTTAACCAGTGTAATCATGATGCCCCAAAAGTTCAGGAAATCGAAAATTACGCAAAAGTGAACAGCCATAAGTTGATTAAAATTGTCTCAATTACTTCGTATTACATCGGTCATCCTAATAGCAACATGATTTTGTTGATTATCGCTAAATTAATAACATATTTGATACATAGGCCGAATGAAGGAGCTAGGCTAACATTACCCTATATATTCAGTAGCTGAAGAGAAAAAAATATGAATTGTTGGTGGCAACATAGTTGCCACTGCCTTATAAAGGGTTAAAAACACGCTGCGGTCCTCCGATCATCGTTCATGCTATAATTGTTTCGGCGAATTGGCATCCTCAGATCATTACTCATAGACTAACTCTAAGACCAGTAGGTCCCATACAAAAACGATTTTTTTCTTGGCTCAGTCAGTACTAGAACAACGGTCCCAAGCTCGGTCCCAAGCTTAATAACTCGCCCCTAATAATGAACTCACATGAACACACTCTCAAATATTCTGTCAAAATAACACAGCAAATCAAAACAAAGGCGCAAATATGTATAACAAGGTGCTGGCTTCAAGGTGTAATTCGACCAAGGGGTTCTACAACAGTGAACCAATTTCAAATCGCTAGTTGCATATTGATTGTTGGCATTACTCTATTGCGCAATGCCCTTGGTTGAACGTTAATATTAATCTGATCCAGAATGGCGCTGCAATCTATTCGTCGCTTGTAAAATGTCTGCAACAAAGAGAGCCCTGGATGTGTCAAGCCGAAACCGAAGCGGTGCAAGATCGATCAATCGACAACGACTATCGTAACTCGGCATACGGAACGGGTCTCTCCAAGGCAACCTTCTCAAAGCAAAGCGTAAAAACCTGTGTTGAACAGATTCGACACTATTCCCGCCATTAATATAGCTCGGATTTCAGACGGCAGAGCAATACTCCAGAGTCGATCGCATCAGGGAGCAATAAAGGATTTCAAGCAGTAAATATCGGAGTCATTAGCCATCCGAAAAATAAAGCCTAGAGCTCTTGACGCCTTGTCCACGATGTACGAGATGTGAAACTTGTACGTCAACTGAACTACAGAATAACTCACTAGATCTTTACGTAAGTCGCACGTTTGAACTTGAAGCTTATAATCGAAGAGAATCGGTTCCTGATTAATCCTTACCGTTACAGTTGAGGCTGCACCAGAGAGCCAAGATTTGTAGTTGCGGTTGTAGGAGGTGACAATCGTTAATAGAATGGATTCGTAAAAAGATCTTCAGGTCATCAGCATACGAAATACGAGGGCCTAAAAGGGCTAGGTTCACATCATTGAAAGTACAGCAAGAAGATCAGCGGCCCTAAATGGCTCCCTTGAGGTATTCCCGAAGTGGCTGGATAAACGTAGGAAATGCAATCACCAACAGCAACTGTCAGCAGACGATCAGTGAGGTAGGAGCGAAACCATTGTAAGAGACTTCCATTTACCCCAGGCTTATGTAGTTTTGCGATAGCGATGTCGTGGTTGAGCTTGTCAAAAACTGCTGAAAAGGTCTCGTATAGATGACGTCCGTTTGCGCCCTTTCGGCCATATTTTCCGTAATAAACGATGTAAGTCACAACAGATTAGTGGTGGTGAAACGGCCGACCATGCAACCCGTGTTGATCTTCACTTGATGTGCTTTGCAATTGGAGTAGAGAGTCTACTATTAACGAGCTAAAATAGTTTCGATACCGCGCTCAAAGACGAAATGCCCCGGAAATTATCCACATCTCGGTTTGGTCCCCTTCTTGTGAGCTGGAAACAAGTGAGCAACCTTGTTTCCACGAGGGAAATAAGCCACTTGGTGTGGACATCTGGAACAGACGATGCAAGGGGTGGCAGCAGAATGGAAATGTGTTTCTTTAGAAATACTGACGGAACATCATCTGGGCCAGGATTGAAGGATGACTATGAGCTGCGATGCGAGCGTTGGAGATCATGTCAATACTGATATCGATTACACCAAATGAGTGACCATGCAGAGGAACGTTGTTCGTAGCCGCAGTTGTCTGATCGTCAGTAACATTTCGTCAGTGAATATGCTGGCAAACTTGATCGGAAACAAGCAGTAAATATCCTGAGGAATGGAAGCCATTTCGCCGTTCAAGAACATGGACGATGGTAGTCCAGACTCCTGCACTGCTGATTAACATATCTCCAAACGAGATTTCGGACGTGATTTCAGCTTTCTTTGGACGTTTTGTTGGTATCTAGAGCAGCATAGCCGACTAACCCGCTTGAACTCATAATTGAGCCTCAGGTAGAAATGTTTCAGGGAAGCGTGCGATATTCAGTGTATCTTCGTAGTGCTACTCTCTTGATCGATTTAACCTTTTTAGTTCCGTCGTCTGCCACGGATGTAGAGAGTCTTTCTGGCGAATAGTTTTCGGCACATGCCTGCCAATGACGTATGCCAAGACATAAGCATTTCATAATGAAATTTTCATAAGGTTATTTAATGAACATTACAGGGTTTGTTTTCACTAGAGTGGGCTCATACAGTTTCATCATGCAAATTTTGTGAAATATGTGTTTTACAATGTACATGTAAGCGATTTACGAATTCTTTGTTAGTCTGATCTAAGAATGTAATGTCATCATAGGTTTGCACTTTGCTTTGATTTGCCACTGCTTTGCCTGCCTGAAACATGTACAGGTGCGGCAGAAAATAATGCGAAAATGTTCAAACTTGAGTATTCGGTTAATTAGTGTAGCAAGTGACTAATTTCTGTCGAGAATGTATTTGTTTATGTTTACTTGCAAGTGCTGCATCCAAACATTGTATTTGTTTTATTCAAATTTCGTCAAAATGTTCGCGAAAGAAGTAATCACCAGTTTGTTGCTCGCTAAACAGAAGAAGCCGAAAAAAGAGTTTACCAAGGCAGTTGGGTGCCATTATTCGGCAACGAGTTGCCGCATAAAAAAAGTCCCTGCGGGATGGTCTACCTGCAGCGGAAGCCGGGAAGCGGACGTTCGCGCCTGGCGATGCGATGATCACGTCGATCTGTGCAAAAATTGCTCGCAACCCGGTGCGCGTTCCGCCAAAAAACTTGCAAAAAAGCCAATATTTCGGAGAAATCCCATGCGAGAAGAATCATCAAAGCAGACCTGCATGCCATCTTCCAGAGCCAGAGTGAAGCGCCACTAGATTATACGGACCGGGTCGAAACTACAGGTTGAAGCATTCGAGCTCAAGAGCATCGCTACCCTAGTGTGAAAACCCGGAAGTCAACAATAACACGCATCCTGGCATTCAATGCCGAAGAGAGCCGTAGTGCTTACGTCCGAATGCTCTGGCTTTCGGCGTCAGGCTCGGAGGATGTTATTATTAATAAAAAAATGTAGGACAACATCGAATAAATTTGTTTCAAAGGCCTTTATAAAGATAACTGCACTCGAAAATGTTGATATTATTGCTTGAATTAGTTGAAAATGGAATTTGAAAGAAATAGAACAAATTTTCGCATTATTTTCTGCCGCACCCTATAGAATCATGTGATCCTGCAATAGTACGTTCGCACTACTGCGTATATTACGTGATATAAAGTATCTTGATATTTGCAACTATACATCTAGTTTTCACTGGTTTTCACATGAAAATGTACATGGCATTTGATATCAAGATACTCTGTATCACGTAATATAAGTTGTAGTGTGAACGGGATGCAATATTATTTTCAATAGCAAAACACTGTTCAATCCACTGTTTTGTTAAAAATAGCGAAGCATAAAATATGATTTAATTTAGTGAATCAATGTTTCTTCCCATCCTTATAACTCTGCATTTAAATAGCATACATTGGTAGAAGATCGATACCGCCTGTTGTGCAAAAATGCTTGTATAGAAGTCCGCCTTTACTCTAAATTATGTTGATATGTTTGGCAGAGTATTCTTTCCTTATAAAGAAGTACTGTAGCAAAGAAACCAAATAGATTTACGTCAACGAACATGCGAACTATTACAAAGGTTTCGCACAATGCGCAGAACAACAACAATTGTTATCGGTGCCTGCAGTCTTGCCCAGTAACAATTTCTACGAAGACTTCGCAGGTTCTTCTGCCTCGACATCGTCACTGTGCGGTCCAAATGAATGAACAATTTAATCGAACGTGTTTCGCCACATGATAACCAATGTAACTCGAGATTTCTGCACTTCAGTCAAATGAGAACACATTGAATATGGAAGTGCGACTAAACATAATGAGACCGAATCACTTGAATTCAACCGGTAATTTTTATAAACTGCATATCAAAACAGTTCAATTAAATACGAAACTTCAAATGGATAACCAAAAACGCTTCGTTACACCCCGTTCTACTACAACATAGTACGTGATATAGACTATCTTGATATCAACATCTATACATCTAGTTTTCACTGGAAATAATGTACATGGCATTTGATATCAAGATACTCTATATCAAATGCCATGTATTATTTCCAGTGAAGAACTAGATGTATAGATGCTGATATCAAGATAGTCTATATCACGTACTATAAGTTGTAGTGTAGACGAAATGATATGAAAACTTTTTTGGTTATCGTGAAGTTTCGTATGACTAATTGAACTTTGTTTTTTATTTATGCGAACAAATTACCGGCGTTAATTCAAATTGATTCAGTTCGACCATGTTTAGTCGCACTTCCATTCTCCAGGCCTGAGTGCGGAAACCAGTTATCGTAACACGCTCATTAAATTGTATTCATTTGGACCGCACAGTGACGATATGTCGGCAAGTGAAATCTTCGTAGTATTGCTGGAAGCAAACTGCCGTGCCTTTGTAATGTACCGCAATACTCTGCAGAGAAAGAATACTCTGCCAAACATATCAACATAATTTAAGTAAGTGAACTATACAGGCCTTTTTTTAGAAAGCAGATCGTCTTCCTACCAATGTATCATGCTGAAATGCTAACGATATGAAATGAAGAAACGTTGTTCACTGGAATTAGATCTGTTTAATGTAAGCCAAGTACAACATGTGATGATGAACAGATGTTTTGTAATTGAAATATTGCATCCCTTCACTACCTTGTAATTACGTGATACAGGTATGTGATAATCAGATGACATGTACGTGGCGTGAATTGGAGCTAGATGTATAGTTGCAAAATCAGATACTTTTATATCACGTAATATACGCAGTGTGCAATGTGCAGGGTCATGATTCTATGGGGTGCTGATACAAAATGAAAATGAGATTTGTTCAGGTCCGTTTTCAATCTAATTCAAGTATGTGTGAGCATTTTCATTCTTGATAACATGGAGCAGCTGAAATTCATTTGTCCAGTAATGATCTACATTTTATTAATGTAAATCCTCGAACCACGCCGAAGCTGGAATTTCAGATGCACTACAGCACAATATTTCGGGATGTTTCCTTCAACAGAGAGTATCTCTTTGGAGCAATCACTCGTGGTTTCTTGACGATCCCAATCTAATTAACGATGATTCTTCATGGATTTCTCCGAAGTGAGTAACAGTTTTAATGGAACGCAGGTTGCAAGCTGAACACCTGGGCGATCACATCGCGCAGAAGCGCGACCAGCTCCTTTATGGGTTCTCACCGGGACACATGCGGTAACTGTTGCTGCCTTGATAAACCCTCTTTCGGCTGTCTGACGAGTGATTATAACAAACATTTTGACGGGCAGATAAGACAATGCAATCTTTGGACATGCTACTGGTAAGAGCATATCGACGAAATTAGTCACTAACGCTAATTAACCAGATCTCAAGTTCATTTTCATGACACCTGTTCTGTTTCAAGACAGACAGAAATATACGCAAACCATGATGTAGATCAGACTAATGAAGTCATCAAATCCTTTATGCACCAAAACACATATTTCACAAAATTTGCATGATAATAACATAGTACTCACAGTGAAAACAACCCTTCTTCAATGTTCATTAAATAACCTTATGAAAATTTCATTATATGTAATATCTTGGCATACGTCGATGACAGGCATGTCTCATCGCCAGAAGACTCTCTACATCCGTACAGAACAAAGGTGCGTCGATCAGAAGGTAATATATACGAAGATGCGCTCCTTGGCTGATTTCCTGAAGACTCAATTGCTTAATTATATATAGACTCTATAAACAAAAGAAAACTGTAATCAAATCTGCTGAAGATATGTTAATCAGCGACGTCCTGGACTACCATCGTCGATAGTTGCCAGCTTCGCGAATGTTACTGACGTCAGGTAACAAACTGGAGAGAAACAGCATTCTACCATGAATCCGCTCATTTGTGTAATCGATATCCGTAATTTGATGCTGGCATCTGGCTCAATCATCCTTCAGTCTTCCGTCAGTAACACAAAGAGAACGCGCGTCGTCTGTTCCAGATATCCCTCCCATTAAACTATTCCGCTCGTGAAACAAGATTTATCACTGGTTCAATGCAGAAGGACGGAAACCGGATGGACGTGCCGACATTTCTCAACACAGTATATATCGAAGCAGCGCGTTATAGTGGGCTCTCTATACTGGTACTATCGCAAGTGAAGATCAACAGTTGTGCGAGATATGATGAAAGAAGGGCAAACAGACGCGTCAATCACAGACGCTCGGCGGAACGAAACAGCCACGACATCGCTATCGCCGACTATGAAATCTCTTACAATGGTTTCGCTCTGCCTCGCTGATCGTCTGCTGACGGATTGCTCTGTGTTGCATTTCCCGTTCCAATAAAATTATAAAGTAAATTGCTGAACCTAGCCTTTAGGCCCTCGTAACTCGTATGCTGATGACCTGAATCTTTGCAGTCCATTCTATTATATCATGTGATGGATGTAATGTTCGCTTTTGGATGTATGTATTCTGTTTATTATATTCTGTGTAATATTACCTATTATTCCAGTAAAATAAATAATATCTGATAATAATTCTAAAATGTAATATTTAATATTATTCTCATCAGCGTATATTTATTTATATGGAGTAAATCGAAAAGTTAATCATATTTATATTTGGTATTATTATGAAGAGGAACTTAAATGATTGGACGTCTCATATAGGTTGTATCATCAATTCTTCTCACGTAATGTTTCATGTGTGTGTTTTATTGTGTGAAATGTTGT